>JAOQMP010000209.1:2500859-2515829 GCA_027563575.1 Erythroxylum pedicellare | reverse complement strand
TAGGCTGACTATTGGAGTTCTATAAGTACAAGAGGTAAGTGATCGCGCGCGAGCAGAATGTTTCCTAGATATAGACAAACGCAGTCCACGGCTGCAAAATGGATCAAAACGGTGCCGAGGTGTACCACAAATATGGCAATGCACCAGAAGCGATCCGACAGGAATATCCAAAGCATTTCGTCGAACAAACATCTTTCCAAGGTCCCAGTAGTTCGATATCATCATCGTTATATTATCACATCCAGCTTGAAGTCCGGCAATCATCATAATCATTATATGATATGAACAAATTAGTGGTAAGAATGCTTTTTATATTTATTGCATGTACATCATAAGAATGTTCACAAATATACATTTCTCACTTTTGATCATAAATTAACAATTAAAATGATGATGTGGTTGGAATGCTTACTCAGGAACTTCCACTTTTTTCTAATGCACAAGTAAAAATTACCAACAACGATGTCTTCTAACTACCAACTATCGCCGCCAGTTGGTCGTCCATCATATAAGGATTTTATTGATCATGTCCATCTGGTAAAGGAACAACCTTGTGGAAAGGTACTTTTCTCTGAGGCAATGTCCCATTCTCTTCATCGTCCTCAAATTCCAGTAAATAGCTATACAAGCCAAAACATGGAAACATGCTATTACCCCCTGAGAAACAACATCATCTTGGCAAGCATCAAGGTTAATATGCAAAGGTGCAAGCATTTAGAAAAAGAGAGGACTAATGCAGTTTCTCTACTATGGACTTTTGTATCCATAAACTGACTAATGCAGTTTCTCTACTATGGACTTTTGTATCCATAAACTGTATATTTAGCAAGAGAATTCTCTGCTACTCGAAGAACACCGGTTAACGATTAAAGAAGATGAACGTACAAACACAAAAGCACTAACTATAGCAGTCATTTCGGGATACCGCAATAAATTTATCTCAGTTTTTGAACAAAACAGACATGAAATGCAAGAAGGCACTCACTCATCAGTCTTTCTCTGAAGTTGTATAACATTGTTGATCCGTGACACCCCGCCGGAGAAACAAAATATAACAACTAGTCAGTCCCTAATCCCAGTCGCAAAGCATTTCAAGATGAAGAAGGAAACTAATAAAATTTGATGGGCTAATTGCAACTACAAAACAGCAGATGGGATGAAAGCAGTACCCTTCTAGGGGGGCCAACAACAGTTGCCTTATAGAGTGTTGTAGTTCCCGGATAGACAGCCAAAACATGCTGTCCAACAACGAAATCCGAGATGCTAGAAGGATTATTGCGTTTGGGGAAAGGTATGATGCTTGACGAAGGAAGCTTGTACTTTCTGAATGTAACAGACAGGAACAAAGACATCATTTATGGAAGATGTACAGGAATGCATTATTAGGGTTTTTATAGCATAAGCAAAAATTCTGATTTTACTTTTGGCCGCTACCATCTTCATCATCACCCGGCTCCTCATCAAGTACTTCAAATCTACAAACAAGAACAAAGAAAAAGATTCTTAATTAAACTAAAGGACCTGGAGTAGTTGTGTTTCTATCCTACACGAATCCCATCTCTACCATTTATTGACAATTGTGTGCCCATAAATGCTTATCGCTTTTCTGATGAGCCAATTGTTGAAGCAAACAACTTGTTCCAACAGGAATGAGCAAATGTATACAGGAAATCTTAGAATGTCTGTAATTAGAAGGTATGCTGGCTCCAAAAATCAACGGCACTATAGCTTAAAGGTGTTTAATATAAATGAATCGACAGCATTCTTTTCGTCACGCATACTTAAGATTTCCTTCCTAGTATTATCCTCAAAAACCATAACTGGATCATTTTGTGCTTGAATAAAGTAATTTTCTGCCCACAGAGTTGGATAAACTAAACTTTATTCAAAAGAATAAAGTTCGTATACTTCTTTTCAAGCTTGGCATCTCTAGTTGAGTTCAATTAGCTGGCAGGCAGAACATCAACAAATTATGACCTCATAACTATAGTAACCTTTGCAGTAATTGGGCAAGCAAAAGAGCAGCAAAACACTAGCATTGAAAGTATCAAGGCTAGAATACTTCAATAACTTCTCCAGTCAATAACTTAAGCATCTCAGCGGCAGAGAATAATAACTTACTCTTTCGTTTCTCTATCAAAATGCATCACTTTTACAACAAACCACTCATCGTTTTCGGCATTATCTGCTCTGACCCTAGCTGCTACCTGATTAGGCCAGAACATTGACGCATTTGGTATAAAAAAATGATATTACATCTATATTGTAGAACGCAAATGAAGAAAAACATAAGGGTCCTAAAGCAAGGAAAATGTAAGAACTATGTATAAGCTTATGGGTTTCTACAGCTGTATAATTTCACCAACTTTCAAATGCATACCTGCTCACCCTTCAGACTGGCACAAGCCTCAAGTTGACTTCTCGCAGAAGCATTAAGATTTGAGATATCTGAATCAGCCTTCATCCTTTTCTTTTTCTGATCATTGCCTATTGTAATGTATTAAATATAAACTCGTGAACACAAGTATGACCATTCTAATGGTAAATATAAAAAAAAAAACCTTTTCCTTGCAATGTAAGCACTTTCTACAATTGGTGTGCAAAAAATAAAAAATACTTGAATTATTTGAAGGTGTCCTTTTTTTCTTTTATTTGAGAGGCCCTTCATTATGTTAGGAGAAATTCCATGGCATTTACAACCCCACAGACTCAAGTCCCAACTTTTCAAAAGGCCAGAGATACTCAGCTAATGAAGTCTTATCGAAGATCTAGTTAGTAACATCCAAGGCAAGGATAAGAGCCACTAAGGAAAGAGCACCTGCTCACACCAATGCAATCCAGAAAAAGGCAACACCACAAAAAATGATGTTGCACAAGCCATTTGAAGAAATGTATGCCACTATCGGAAAACTTTCAACCTTTTGTAGAAAGTCTAAGGGTTGTCATTCTGGTACAATAAGCTTTGAAAAGGAGGAAGTGCATCTGATACTCACAGGAAGAGTTTCTAGAGTTCGTGTCAAGCAAACATGAAACTTAGTGTTCACTATAGGTAACATACCAATCTTCCTTCGTTGTCCTGAAGCTCCAGATGCCAGCAAAACATCTAGTTGACTCAACAGAGCAGTAGAGACACTGCATCCACATAAAAAAAAAAGGGCAGTCAAATTATCTTATAATGTCACCCACAGAAAATATGTGATCTGACCAATATAGCATGTTATTAGACTGTTCATCAAATCAAAGTAGGGAACACTTTGTTCGATATGTAGAGACAGTGTCATACATTACTTCACTTTCTGAAAGATCTTTGGCCTTAATGTATAAAGATTTAAGCTTTGACAAAGAATCATCACCAGGCTTTTCAGCGACCTCAGGAGCTGCATTGACATGCCAAAAAAAAAAAAGAAATCCTTAAATCAGCTGCATATGCGGATAAAAGTAAATAGAGACCAATATTCGAAGCACCAACAAAAGATAAGCATGCAAAACTTAGGCTATGTTTTGATTGGACGTAAAGTTTTTAATGGAATAGAATGGTTTATAATGGAATGAAACGTAAATGAATGTAATATTAAAAAATTGTTGTTTAAGAGGGATGGAAAAGTTCAAAATGTAATATAATGAAATGTTTTTTGGATGAAGGGTTTATAATATAATATAGTGTATCATTTTACATTCCATCCTAAATCCCTCAAATTGGAGGTTTTCTACTTTTACTGTTTATAATAGAATGAGATGTAATATGAAACCTTCTCTTCCATTCCATTCCATTATAAAACCTCCTCTTAAACGATGGAATAATATTATATTTCATTCCATTTTATTATAAAACCCCCAACCAAACATAATCTTAGTTAATCATTAAACATCTATGAGGAGAAAAGCCAAAGGAGTAATTAAATGAATGGAACTGAGCTATGAATGGAATATAATGAAATAATTGTCTGAAGGGCCTTGACAGTTTCTTATGCTGAAAACCAATTGAAAGATCACTAAGGGAACACACGTAATAAAGCATCACGACCAATCTACTATTGAACAGACTTTAAGTGAAATATGCAACGTCACAACATTAATATACCTGACAATAACTTTAGAAAAAAAAAATGATAATAAGCAACCCCAGAAAACTTGAATTTCTTCTTCTTCTTCTTCTTCTTTGCCTTTTTTTTTTTTTTGGCGACAATGCAGCTAAATTTCCCATTTGATAGGAACTGACAAAGTCAATTCCTATCAAATCCACACAAGAAATTAATCAAACGTAAATCCCATAAACATTCCATAAACACCAACATTACACTGACATTGATCAATACAAAATCAATTAATCATAATCCAAGCAGCAAAATCAACACATTGGATCGTCAAATTACCAACATTACAATAACCCACATAGATTATACCCTCAAAGGTTCAATCTTTAGGGCACTAACCAGCTTGGAGCTTTATATGTATCTTGTTGATCTCCACAAGCACGGCCTCTTGCTGTTGCCTCAACAGATCGAGCTGCCTCGAGTTTTTAGAGATTCCCTCAAAGTCCGGCGCCGACATCTTTGGTGGTTCCTTAAAAGGAAAAAAATTTCAGAGCTCTGTCTCTCCAATTCGATCAAAATCCTTACTTTGGTAGAAAGTCATTCAACTGGAGCCGCAAAAGGAATGTCCTTTATTATTTTCTGTTTTCTTGCTTAAAGTTTAGGTTTTTTTATGGCTTCAATTACTAAATACATATTTGGTATGCACAATACCTAATTAGGGTAGGGATTTTAAACATTATCCCTTTTATTATTTAACGAAACTCATGATTAACATAAATGTCTCATGAAGAGATTAAGGCTATCATATTTAAAAAAATCATTTTGTTAAATATTAAATCTACCTTAATGAAGAATTTATAATTTTGATGAAGCTCACTCTTTTCCACAGGTTCAATCATTGGTGCAGGGTAAACTGTGTTGACAATATCAAATACAGTAATTTATGATGCTATAATTGAAATTTTATATAATTATTATTTCTTATAAAGTTATCAATATTCAAGTATAATAAATTTCTTATAAACTGTTGTTTTTTAGGTAAACAAATAAATAGGTAGATCAGATCAAACAATGACAGAAAAAGGAACAGCTTTATTATTGTAATACGTAATAGGAATGTTTCCATGTGACATTATTCTCTTTGTCGTGAGTCATTACCTTTCTGATATCCCCAAATTATGGCATGCAAAGAGAACTCAAAATCTCACAGCATTACATTTTTCATATTTCAGTCTTTCATTTCTAACCAATTCTTTATTTGAGACATATTCTTCTCAGATTATTCAGAGCAAAAAAGCACAATATGGGTATAATCAGTATTGTTCCTTCAATCTTTGCTCTCCAAATGCTAAAACTTGTAAGTTATGAAGGAGACAAAATGATTTCCATTGGAAAACTAACCATAAAACCATAGAATTTGACCGCCCAAAGTTCAGTTAGGTAGCCCGTTTCGAATCTTAAACAGTCTCTAAAAGCCAAATCATAAACATTATATTCCCCTAAGCCCAATTATCTTATGATGGATTTGAAGAGTTCAAAGTCTGTGACTTTACCATCAGTCATTATCATTATCAAGGACTAGGTGTCCCTCCTGTGAGTTGCGTGTGAAAGTCGAATTAGAGTGAAAAACAATGACACCCTACAGATCATTCTTTCAAACTGTACTTAATTAATTTGTAGTTTTATGATATTGACTGCAACGATATAAATGCAAATGTTTTCTGCCATGTGTCCCAAAGATTCAGCTAGAATGATTCAGTCAGAGTTCAGATCCTAACATAATTAAGTGTCACATATATAATGAAACACCCTGAGAAGGGAACTTGAGCTGGAGTTTAGATCAGTGGGAGTAGCCTGATAGTCTTGAAACAGTCTTCCCATCTATTCTCTGAAACCCAACTGAGAAACTCATTCAAAGGTAGGAAAAATTAAAACTTTCTTGGTAATCATCAAATTTTCATCTCAAAAGTCCAAGCTTTATTCCACCTGTTGGTTGTTTCTACTCTTTCTGTTTCTTTGCTTCTGAATCTTATTTTTCTTGATAAAGAACAGTGAAAGGTATGATTAACATTTGACTTCAACAATCGACATGCATTAGATCTTCTGTCAAGGTATTCCTATAGAAAGAAGAATCATTGATTTAATGCCACATTCAGTTGTTCTCGTTCATAAGTTTCTTGATATGGTTTTTGTTTCTTTCGAAGTATTTTCATTTTCATTAGCTTTTATTGGAAGTTGGATTTGGTTCATATGCGTGATGTCTGGTATTGGGTGCGAGGTTTTTCAGTATGATATTTTTTGAGATTTTAATTGGGTTGATTCGGTAGATTTCTGGTAATTTGGAGGTAGGCCATCGTTGTAGGTTCACTGGAGACGGAAGGTCATTTTTGATTAATTAGTTGTACACTATCTTGACTAAAACTGTAATGAGAAGTTGTCGTTAGAAACGTGGACTAGGTGTCTTGGACTTGGAAGGAGTATAAAAGATGTTTGAGCGTGGGCTTACTTTAATGTTCGAGTTTAGAAAGATGTTGTAAGAGGAATATTTCTGAATCTGAACTTTGTAATAAAGTATCGAAAGAAAAGTTAATAACTTTGACCTTGAGCGAGTATCAATAATACATGATATTGGTAGGATTAGCATGCTTGTTACTGCCAAGGCATGTTGCGATCCAGATGACTGGAACAATTCATTTATGTTGTCTGTTAACTGGATTGTGCATGTATATGTGTGATGTTTGGCGAAGTTATTATTTTCTTAAATGCTTATGAGACTGCATTTGATTGACTTCAGGCCTTTGGCCTATCTGATGACAAGATTGCAGACTTGGTGATCTTTTGGCGAAGGGGTTCCTTTCATTCAAAAGCATCCATATTTGTAAACTCTATCACCTTCTGGAGAGGATATTGATCTGTTGGTTTTCAGATTTGGACCTCTGGGATCTCAAACTTGGAAAATTTTGAATAAGATGCAAAATGCGGAGGTATGAAACTTCAACTAATTGTTATAAGAGGAAAGGGTTCTTAACTTTTCTTGTTCTTTCAGTATTTTTAAGTTTTGATAATGATGGAGATATGGACATGTCTGACTCTAGATTACTTTTAAATGCAGTGGCAATACAAGGAAACCTAGTGAGACGATGAGGGTTTTCATGACAACTTTTATTGGAATCATTTGTGGCTTCTTTTTAGGAATATCCTTTCCAACAGTTTCTTTATCCAAGGTTAATATCCTTTCTATTAATGCCAATGTTGTGTGGAAGAAACTAAACAGTTCAAGTATACTTATTTTGATATTCTTGAAACTGGTAGGTGAACCTTCCGTCCGGTCTGTTTCCTTCAATTGATCTCACATATATTGATAACAAGTATTCTGGTCTTTCAACCCAAGCGCTCTTCAATGCTTGGGCTTCTCTGAATGGAAACAGAGACAAATCTCTTGAACTTCATTCATATGACGATACAAAGGTAAGTCTTTATCTAAACTGTTCTTATGCAAACACTACCACTAGGTCCGTTTTTAACTGTCCTGGCCATGATTCTTTGGGTTTTTCAGCCAATTCCGACTCTGTGATTGTATTACAGAAACGACGATGTCTAACTGTCAACTGAGTGAATATTTGGAAATAAATGAAACCTAAAGGCTGTCATATGCAGATGAAACCAGAACCTGTTTGGGACTATGAACTTGTACATAATCCTGTGAAGGCATTAGCTTCTGACCTTACATAAATTGAAAGTGTTTCTCACTTGGAAATTAGCAGAAAACTTTCTTAATGGATGTTATCTCGCTTTACTAATTCTTGAACCCTTTAAAATATGCAGATCTGGGTTCGAACAAATCCTCGAGGAGCTGAGAGACTGCCTCCTGGTATAGTTGTATCCCAGTCAGATTTATACCTCAGGAGATTGTGGGGTCAGCCTGAAGAGGTTGGAACCTCCAGCATGACTGCTTTAATGTCTAATTCTGTGTTAGTTGGCACTACGGTATTGGAAGTTATAAACTAGAACATATTTAAGTTATATTAGTAGCTCAATGCAAAAAATGTGAGGGGACATTTGACAAAGTGATTATTTATAGCATAGTAGGGGCATAAAGTTTGGCAAGATCTTCTACCAAGCTTAAACTGCCAGAAACTGTACTTCATCTTGAGCTGTGAATTTGATTCTTGTTTGATGCATGGACTGTAGTTCAAAGCCAATTTGTGGCTTCATGATACAACTGGGACTTAATTTCAATCTGTCACGTAGATTTTGGATTGCTGAAGAAGGAGAAGCAGGTTTTGAACACTCTATTAGGTATCTAAAGCAAATAGTATGAATGTTAGGACGTCTCTCACTTGGCCTTAATAATATCATAACCACCGAGCTTTACTACTGATAATAACTGTTCCTTTCTTGTTTAATATGATTCTCAACTTGTTTGATGATTAATTCTGGTCCTTTATTCTCTAATCTGAACCTTTTAATTGATGGAGGTGGAATTTGCAGGATTTATACATCAAGCCCAAGTATCTGGTGACTTTTACAGTTGGGTATGGTCAGATGAATAATATTGATGCAGCAGTCAAAAAGGTCATTATCCCCTCTTTCTCTATATATGTTTGTATATGTATATATACGCATAGTAGCTTACTTCCGTTTTTTTCTCAACAAAACAGTTTTCAGATGACTTCTCAATCATGTTGTTTCACTATGATGGTCGGACCACTGAATGGGACGAGTTTGAGTGGTCGAAGCGGGCTATCCATGTGAGTGCTAGCAAGCAAACAAAGTGGTTAGAAACTAGCCCTTTTGTGAATTTTGTGTGAATTTGAATGCATTGTGTGCTTGAGTTGTGTTTCTCATAATCTCATCATAATTCAATCAAGGTGGTATGCTAAACGCTTTCTTCATCCGGACATTGTTGCATCTTATGATTATATTTTCATGTGGGATGAAGATCTTGGAGTGGAGAATTTTGATGCGGCGGAGTAAGTGGTTCTTGATGTACTGTTATGATTGAATATGTTGTTTCTGGAAGAATGAAGAAATTAAATACTTCTTTGATTTAGATACATAAAATTGGTAAAGAAACATGGTTTGGAGATTTCACAACCTGGTTTAGATCCCAGCAGAGGAACAACATGGGCTATGACAAAGAAGAGAGATGATACAGAAGTTCACAAGTATAACTGACTGCCTAATCTGTTCCCTTCCATTCTATACGTTTGGTTGCATCGTTCCTAACTTTATACTTTCTCCTTTTCCTTGCTTGCTGAAGGGACACCGAGGAGCAGCCTGGTCGGTGCACTGATCCGCATTTGCCACCATGTGCAGCGTATGCAAAGATATAATGTCTATGTTAAACATACAGTAATCTGTTGATGAACTCTGATTTCTCAAGAATGTAGCTATTTGATGCACAGATTTGTTGAAATCATGGCTACCGTGTTTTCTAGGGATGCATGGAGATGTGTTTGGCACATGATTCAGGTCTTCGGCTGTGTACTTGAATACTCTCATTATAGGAACTCCTTCAGATTTTCTTTCATATTAGCCTGACATCTCAATGTTCTTGCAGAATGACTTGGTTCATGGATGGGGTCTAGACTTCGCTTTGAGGAAATGCGTTGATGTTAGCAACCCTTTTCTCACCTTTATTAACTTGCTTTTTCTGGCCTTAGCAATTTCTCACATTTGTGACTATGCTTGGAAACAGCCTGCTCATGAGAAAATAGGAGTCGTCGATGCTCAGTGGATCGTACACCAAGGTGTTCCTTCACTTGGAAACCAGGTTAAACTGAAGCCATTAAGCTCTTAAGCAATGCTGTTATGTTTGACATATAACTAATCCACATTCTCTTCTTCATTAAGGGGGAAACCGAAACTGGAAGAGCACCATGGGAAGGGGTACGTAATTCCTGCACACATATCAACTGTTTAGATGACTTCCATCCTCTCTACCGCTTGATCAGACTGCATGTTCCAAGGTCTAACCCTGGTATCCTTTTGTAACTTCTTGTCAGGTGAGGGAAAGATGTCATAATGAATGGGCAATGTTTCAAGATAGAATGGCTAATGCAGAGAAAGCTTACCTTGAAGAAAAGAGAGCTAGGGCATTCAAATCAACTACAAGCTAGGAGGATGAACTCAGTTTCTACATAAGTATGTCATGGAATTCTTGCGTCTTAACCCCTATGGTGATGCAATTTTGACTATGACAATACTGTTTTTCTGGCATAACTTATTGACTTCAAGAATTAATGTTCCTCGTTGCCCTAGTTATTGTTGTCATTGATCTGTTTGCATACCAGGATTAGTTTTTTTCTTGTTCATTCAAAACAAAAACCCATTAAATCTAAACAATCATACTAAACTGTTTTTGTACAAACCATTGTAGGACTTGCATCATGGTTTTGAATATGCTAAATTTTATTAAGTTCAAAGAATAATATGAACTTGGATCGGAATTTATATGTAAACAAGAATTGGTACAAAGTGCGGTACGCATGTTCTCTATGCATACAGGGTCTTAGGATCATCAGAATTGAGACATAAGGGAACAACTTTCACAGTTTCAATAACAAATCTAGCTTCCTGACATGCATCCTCCAACAGCTCCACCATTACCAGTAAATCCTGAAGCAGCTCCAAACCTTCGAGCCACCTCCACCATTTCTAGGTTTAAGGTACCAGGAGATTCATGCCTAAAGATGCTTATGTACAGGTTGGCACATCAGATAGTTTAGAAGCCTTTTGAACTCATATGAATCAGCACGAAGATGCATTTGCTTATTTGACATTGGATTTGACACCAAAAAGCTACAATTCTCAACTGCACAACTTTACTACCATTTGTGTTAAAAATATGATTCTGATGTCCAATTCTAAACAGAGTGAAATTCTGTGATTTAACGTACGTTCTAAGATTGAGATTCGGTTCATTCTACACGTTCGGTAATGAATTTGTCACCATTACCTGCATTAGCAACTAAGAAGTGACAAATCCATGTAACCATCCGCTAAGAACCTCCTGCACAACCACATAGGAGAAGCATTGCATCCATGAAATGATTGACATGGAAGGATAAGATTGCTGGGGAAGATAAAAATGGCAACTTGGGAGAAATTTTGTGGTTCAGTTAATATTATACAGATCACCAAAAGGGAAATTTCTCTAAGCATTTTTGGAGATCATATGGTCAATCTTATTCTCTCTGCAATGTAGAAAACTTGAAAATTTGCCACCAACAATCGCACACCTCCATATTAACCTTCACTTTGCAACCGATTAACCTGCAAGTAGAAGACGGCCTTTTTCAACAAGATGCAATAAATATAGCTAGACTGAGAAATCTGGGAAATGCACAGAATTCCAACTGAAGAAAGGAGAACAATTAGCTAAACCAATCGAAACCAAAGAAATTAAACTTCTGAAACATAATCCTGAAAGAACAGAGACAGAAACAGAGACCGAACAGAGGACCAGATGATCAAGAGAGGCTAACTGTACGAGATCGTGCTTAGGGTTGAGGCTTGATGAAGAAGTCATCTGAAGAGCTCCAACCTGACGGTAGCTCAGAAGTTGCCGAGACTACAAGATGTCGTATACATCATTTGGACTGCCCAACAGACCAACACTAACATGAGCTTTGTTCCCTGTAATCCCATTATCATTACATCATTATGTGAACTTCTCTCGCCCAAAGTTCACAACTTTCCGACGAACCCTTATCTTCCGATGACTGTGATCGACGTCACTGAGACAATTCTAACACTCCTCAACAACAGTTTGTGTAGGAACATATGTTTATGACACCAAGATACGGGGAGACTGGGTTGACCAACTTTACCATGTCGGATTGTGCGTTGCGTACGGTTGACTTTTTAAGTACATACCTCAGTTTGAGAGGGAATCGAACAAGTAAATATTCAACTTCCGAGGCAATTGCTGATGCTCGCCGCCATCTGCCTACTTCCCGCCATCTTCTGAGTTTCAAGAGTAATTGGGCTAAGTATTGGGCTTTCACGCCCAATTTTTATAAAGTACCCACTTGTTTAAAATAATCTTATAGTCCTCTTAAAATTTTCACAATCATTATTTTATATTTATAAATTATTCTTTAACATTAATTTTATTAAATTTGGTAAAAATATTAAATTATAAAATGAAAATAATAGTTTATCCATACCATGTGAGAAATCTTAAGAAGTGTTTTAAAACTTTAATATGTTAAAGAATATTTAATTCAATATATTGATATTTAAGATTTTAAATATTATGTATTTATTTTCATTTTGTCAAATATATTAAATTTTATGTTCTAATGCTATAAACAAGAATTCAATAATCATATTTTTCTTTTATGAAGGAAAAAAAAAAAGAAAGATGTAGAGACATGAACATTATAATTTTAAAAAATAGTTAAATGGAGATAATACATTGCCCTTTGTTTTGGGAAGAACATAGAATTTTTCAATCATATGCATGCCCTATAAATTTCTACTAAGATAGATAGTATATCTCTTTTATCAAAGTATTCATGTTTACTTTTATCGATCAATAAGTTGGAGATCATCAACGAACTCTTTATGAATCATTTATCATAAAGAATTGCCTTTTGTCAATTGTAAGACTTGCTATATTCACTAAAGGTTTGCACCATAGATTATTATGTAATTTTAAATTTTTTGATATACATCAAAGTTTAAAAAACAATATAAATGTTTCGTCATAATGCACATTTCAAAAGGAGTAGATCATATATTTCTATTATTTAATGACTACTAAGTTTTATGAATATTCATCCATCCAATAAATAAGATCCACAAAAATTGAATAAATAGATACTCGTAGAACAAGATAGGCACAGAATAACGGACAGGTGATGTGAACCCTATTTCAAAGTAGCCTGTAGCCTTACTACAACCTAATATCGCTATAAAGATTTGATCTATCTCTGATGATACATACAATCTGTATATTAACTGCATATCTCATCCTATTTAATTTTTTGATTTTTTTCAAATTGTTCTAGTTGTACTAAGGCTCATCTGTCCTATAAATTTGTATCTTTCGTTTCAATGAAATATAGAAAAGTTCTAAATGATTTCCTCTATTATGGTCTCAGAGCAAGCAATATGATTCTTCTTCCCCTTCTTTTTTTTTTTCTATTTTTTTCCTTTCAATGGCCAATCCCACCACAACGATCCACAATACAAATGATTCCCGCACTTTCTTAGTCAGCATTAATGTTACAACCCAAGCTCTATTGAAGTTACCTCAAACGACTACGTTTCTTGGAAATGACAATTTCAATCTTTATTTATTGGATATGATCTTTTAGGTTATATTGATGATTCATAACCTTATCCTGAGAAAACACTCACTAGAACCCCAACACCAAATCCATATTGTACCAATCTAGGTTGGACAAGATCAACTCATACTCAATGCAATTCTTGGTTCTCTCTCTCCCATAATAATTCCATTCATTGCCTGTGCAAAAACATCAAAAGAAGCTTGGACAATATTGGGAGATAATTCCATTCATTGCTTGTGCAAAAACATCAAAAGATGCTTGGACAATATTGGCAAATACATATGCTAAACCATCTCTTGTACAAATCAAGAAGGTGAAAAATCAATTGAAGCAGCTCAATAAGGGATCCGTGAGTATTACTGACTTTCTCCAGAACGTCAAAGCTAAAGCTGATGAAATTGCAACACTCGACGCTCCTCTAAATGATGAAGATCTTTCAGACATAATTCTTGAAAACCTTAGAGATGACTACAAAGAACTAGTTCGTGCAGTCCAAGCTAGGGAAACGACAATCTCTTTCGATAAACTACATAAAAAAACTTCTGAATTTCAAAACATATATTCAAGGTAATAACAAACTTGAGCCTTCCTATTTTCCTTGCAACTGATAATCCACCAAATTGCTCCAGTAATGGTTGGCGCACTCAACCACATTTTGGTCAGAACTTAGCAAACAATAATGGCTGGCGTTCATCTGGTAGTAGCAACACATTGGCGTTCATCGTCCCATAGCTCCACCAGCGCTACCAATGTTGAATCTAATCAGAAACCATATCTTGGCTACTGTCAAAATCTGCAAAATTAAAGGACACACAGCTAAATGTTGTCCATCTTTTCGTTTGGTACCAGTTCACACATCCAACAATACCAATACAACTTCCTCATGGCAACCTCAAGCACATCTTGTTGCAAACAGCTCTAATACACCAACGTGGCTTCTGGACAGTGGTGCTTCTCATTATATTACTTCAGACTTAAGCAATCTGTCACTCCATACACCTTATAATGGATCTGATGATATTACGATTGTTGATGGAACGAGTCTTCCCATAACTCATACTGGTTCCACTTCTCTCGATGCTCCAAATGCTCAATTTTTTTAGACAACGTTCTTTGTGTTCCTAACATGAAAAGGAATTTGATTTCAATTTCAAAATTTTGCATTTCTAATAATACCTCCATTGAATTCTTACCACACTCTTTTATTGTGAAGGATCTTCGTGCATGAGTAGTGCTTCTGAAGGGTCACACTAAAGATGGTGTATATGAGTGGCCAATATCCTCATGTGATCTTACGAATCATGGCACTCCCGCAGAGATCCAGGCACAGATCAACTGGCTCAGCAGATTACCACACAAGCACAAAGTTGTTATCGCTGGCAATCACGACACATTCCTGGATCCGAGGAGTCGGCAAACACTGCAAGCTCATGACCAACGCGGCGAATTGAATTGGGGCGATATACACTATTTGCAGCACTCTTCTGTCACATTGCATTTCAGAGCTGGTCGGCGCCTGAAGATACATGGCGCTCCCCAAGTACCGACACTTGGCAATGCCGACTGGGCGTTCAGATACAGTCCGGATTCAGATGCCTGGTCCCAAACTATTCCTAGAGACACAGACATTT
>JAOQMP010000209.1:2482230-2493153 GCA_027563575.1 Erythroxylum pedicellare | reverse complement strand
TGTAGCCTCAGTTTGGTATGACTTATCAGGGACGGATCTAAAAAATATTTTGAGTGGGAGCAAAATTTTATATTTTTTTATAAAATTAAAATTTAAAATAATAAATTTTTAATAAAGTTTTTTAGAGACAGTAAGAGTAAGTGCCCCTATTTGCCCCTAATGTAGCTCCATCTATGCTTATACCAGTAGAGTTTTTTTTTTCTGAGAAGCTAGTTGACTGTTTGACTGTCATATAAAAAAAAAATTTTAAAAGAGCTTCATACATTAGACTGTTTGTCAAAATAAAAAATAATTTTAATTTTAACTATATTTTATTTTGTAATAAAAATTATTTATGCATATAAATATTGTTTAAAGTATATTAAACAATATGCAAGAGATTATAAAAGATAGGTTTGCAAGATAAGCATGAAGATGAATTTATAAGTATTGTGAGAATTATGTGTAAAACATAATGACAAAAGAGACTAAAAAATAGATTTATGAATTAATCTGAAAAATCTACTCGAGAAAATCATTTGAGAAGTTTTTTTAGAAACTTTAAATTTGAATTTCTTAAAAAGTTATATTTTAATTATTAAAAATTTTATATTTATTAAAAAAGTATTTTTATTTTACGCACCTATTTTTTATACTTTTACAATTAAAAAAAGTAATAATTAATCTTTAAAAAAATCCATCCAACAGAGACTAACTCTAACCTAACTGGTCAACTCAAATAATCGTTAATTATGTTTTAAATGTTTAGTTGTATTGTAGAAATATATTTTAACACGGGGAATTAGAAAACGGCTGCACTGACTGCGTCAAAAAGCGCGTACACTTCACCAGTCACCGCACCAGAAATCACGTCAGTCTACTAGCAAATTCCCCCAACTGCCCCTCATAGGAACCGTACTGAGACACTCGACCAGACAGAGGTCGTCAGGGACGTTGCAGTAAATAGCCAATCAACAAGAACAACCTTTTCATCTTCGCTAGATTTAGCAATTACCCAAAACGAAACCGCAGATTTTTATAATTTCTTAATTTCCACGTCAGCAAAACGACATTCCCCAACTGACAACAAAGAGGAGATTTAAGTTCGGTAATATTAATATTACGGTTATATTAAGTAAATCATTTACTGGGTGTATTTAATAATATTGATTAGAGGAAGGCAAAACGAAAATGATTATAATTCAAAATATTAAAAATTGAATCTTCGAAATAGGAGTTGGACTAGGTTGTGTTTCAAGTATGAGCGTGTGTTTCTAGGAAACTAGTGTGTTTCTACGTGTGTGTATAGTATATATATATATACATAGATGGATGTATGTATGTGTATACGTTTTTGTGGAGTACAAAGAAAGAGTTTTTATCTGGTGAAGGAAGCGAAAATAGCACCAAACTGCAACAAATAGGAAGAAGGAATGACGTTGAAGGGCTGTACTTGTTGGGAAGAATCAATCTGAGACTGAGAGAGAGAGAGAGAGAGAGAGAGAGACATTCACAAGTAGAACTTTACGATCCTGGGATTTTTCGGGATTACGAAGATTTTTCCTCTAGTGGGTTTGATCAGGATTTCATTAGGATATCCGAAAATCCCAGGTGGGGATAGAGAGAGAGAGAGAGTGTTGTGTGTGGATGGTTGCTGGAGCCTGGTGTTTATACTGGTTGTTGAATCATCATGTTTGATGGATACTATAATTCTAAGAAGAAGACTGATGACATATGTGAAGATGTTTGCGGCCAGGTACTACTTTTTTGCTTACTCCTAGAAACTTCCATGTTTTTTTGGGTTTGTGTTCGAGTTTGTTCGGATTACCCGTTGCTTAAATGCATGTGGATTTTCTGGGTTTTGAACTTGTTTTTGCCTATTCAAACTTTCGCAAGTTCTGATCACCCTTTTGTTCGGTATACACTGATTATATGGGAAAATTGAACCAAAGGTAATCTCCCTACTTGACAAGGTGCAGACTTTGCAAGTCTGTGCTATATGTTGGATTGTATTATTGTTTTACGAGCTGTTATATTCTTCTGTGACCTTTTGATGTATCAGTTTGAGATTCAGTGAAATGGCTGCAAGTTTTGATTTATGCCTTCGCTTGACTTTATATACCATTAGAACTCTGTTTTGTCAGTTCATAAAGGGCATATTTGAAACGTTTTATATGTATATTCTCTTCTTTGTTAAAATGTAATTGATCACATTTAATCTTGATATCTTAGGAACTTTTTGTTTGAACTGCAGCAGACCTCCCGTGCAGCTTTGGGCATGTCTAGACTCAGGTGCATCTTTCGAGGGTTGGATTTGAAGACTTGCATATTCATGTTCGTAGTTGTCCCTTTGGCACTCTTTGGCATCTATTTGCACGGACCAAATGTGTCCTGTTTCCTCAGACCATTATGGGACTCTGGTCCGAAGCCTTTTGATATGCTTCCTCACTATTATCATGAGAATCTGTCAATGGAGACTCAGTGCAGGCTTCACGGGTGGGGGATTCGTGAATCGCCAAGGCGGGTTTATGATGCGGTGCTGTTCAGTATTGAACAGGAGATGCTCACTGTTAGGTGGAAGGAATTATTTCCTTATGTAAATGAGTTTGTACTTCTGGAGTCGAATTCAACATTCACCGGCCGACCTAAAGCATTGGTCTTTGCAGCTAACCGGGACAAATTCAAATTCGTGGAGTCCAAATTGACTTACGGGACAGTTGGAGGGAGATTCAGGAAAGCGGAAAATCCATTTGTAGAGGAGGCATATCAGAGGGTAGCATTAGATCAACTTATAAAAATAGCGGGTATAGAAGATGATGATTTGCTTATAATGTCTGATGTTGATGAGATCCCTAGTGGCCACACCATAAATCTCTTGAGGTGGTGTGATGACATCCCACCTGTACTTCATCTTCAAATGAGTAACTACCTGTACTCTTTTGAGTATCGATATGATGACAAGAGTTGGCGAGCTTCGGTTCACAGGTACCAGAAGGGAAAAACTAGGTATGCACATTATCGTCAATCAAATCTTCTGCTGGCAGATTCAGGGTGGCATTGCAGCTTTTGCTTTCGTCACATCAGTGAGTTCATATTCAAGATGAAAGCTTACAGTCATTACGATCGGGTTAGGTTCTCTCATTACTTGAATCCTGAAAGAGTTCAGGACGTAATCTGCAAAGGAACTAACCTATTTGACATGATTCCTGAGGAATACACTTTTAAAGAAATGATTGGCAAGATGGGTCCTATTCCGCGTTCTTATTCAGCAGTTCATCTTCCTGCATACTTATTGGATCACTCTGAGGAGTACAAATTTCTCTTGCCTGGAAACTGCTGGAGAGGTAGTGGCTGATATTTCTGAAAATTTTGGTAACTTTTGTTAACGTCGATCTATATCGTGCATTGCATGAAAAAAGAACACACCCCAGTAAGACAGTACAGATATACCTTGTCTAATTTCCGATTGCAACAATGGTGGGTTGGTTCTTGAGGAACTAGGGGTAAAAATATGTTTAGTTTGCTTTTCCTAAGTTTCTTCCACGATGGAGTTGCAAGGGGGTGTAGCTTGTTCTGAGGATTGCTTTGCAGCTATTGCAGAAGAATGGTGTTGATATCTTCCCAGGTTTTGCCTGATAGGAATGTTACTTTTGGCTGACTAATTTATCCTTTTATTTTGAACTGATCTGTAACATTTGATTTCTTATAAATTCCAATAATATAGATCAACCTTCTGATTTCTTCATCTGGGTTATTTCTCATTTCCTTTTTAATTCTGAGCATTCTAAGGAGTAAGGACTAACTCTACTCAATCATATTTCTTCTTCTTGCTCGTACGGATACATCTTCTCTTTGTTTCTCTTTCTCGAGCCTATAGTGAGTTGCGGACAGAGTTCGAACCGGTCAATTCAAATATAATTTGTCAATATATGCATACCTAAAAAAAGGGGAAACAGCATCAACTTTTTGATAGTTTGAACTCAATTTGGCATCAGGAACTTCTCTTCACCACGTCCACAGTGACTTGGTCCTCCGTTCTTGTTTGACTTTCAATTGTATTTATACTTTTAATTCTAGAATTTGTTATTTTAATCATCAGACATAAGACTTGGTGTTTTGAGGAATTTCCATGGCAGAGTCATTATTATGTTTACGGGGCCATCCACTAAAGAGAAATCTCACAGCAGATGAGTGAAAGATGGAAGAAAAAGGTTGTCATCTTTTAGTATCACAATTCCTTTTCTGATAACTCGTGTCACAAATTGAGTGCTGATATGATGTGTTCAACAGTAGTAGTATTATTAATGATTTTGAAGATTGACTCAGAATCTAATACCAATTCATTGTCTAGACCATCACGCCACTTAAGGTATACATATTTTCAATTTAACTCTGTATTGTCGATGGTCCAGTCTAAACGAGTTGTTTTCGTTTGTGTGGTGACCAATTTGGCGTTATAGTTTCCCTCTGTATCCTTTCGGGTCTCTGATTAAAATTTTAAGTTGTTAATTTACTTTTAATTTTTCAAAAAATTTTAATTAATTTTTTACTTGTATAAAAAATTATTTGTACTACTAAATATTATGTGAATTACTTTTTATTAGTCACGTTAACAAAAAATAATATCTAACTTAATTTATATTTATTTTAAAAAGATGAATCATTAAATTTTAAAAAAAATTACAAGGGAAAAAAAACTAAAAGCCAAAAAATAAGTTAACTAGCGCAGTGTTTTGCGGTACAATACTCCTTGTTTGTCTTGGTAAATGAGCTCCATTATTGTTCACGGAGGTTCATGGAGAATATGCAGTCCTAGACTGGCTAGGGTTGCGATTGAGGTCAAATTGTTTGCACACTAGTTCCCTTCGCGATGTACGTGCTGAAGATGCACTTTCCAATCTTGTTGGATTAATCTACGGATACCTGTCATTAAAAAATTATCATTAGATAAAGTTGTATTGGATGAGGACAGGATGTTTTATGACTTATAGGGATTCCACTTCTACTATGAGTTGTCGATAACCCAGTGTCCAAGCCAGGGTGAGTCCTGAATGAACTCCCCAGAGTTCTGTAGTTAGCGGCAAGCTTCGTCTAATGTGTTAAATGAACCCATCGCACCACTGACCTTGTCAGTCTCTAAGTAACCTCCCAGCAGTAGCAACGTTAGTCCCTTGTTTTACTGCTCCATCAGTGTTTAACTTGACCCAGTCTTCTGGTGATTTAGTCCACCCATCTAAACTCCCTATGGGTAATCTCAGTAATAGCAACACACAACTTTCTACTGCCCTTGCTCGTTCTATCCATTCTACGTATTCCATAACAGCTCGATTACCTTTTGCAGGCCAAGCGAAGTTAGATTCAAAAACACTTTTGTTGCAGGCTACTCCAAATATAGAAGCCCAGTCCAACTACCGCACCTGAGCATACTTTGTAAGGTTGGATTTCACCCACGGTCCCTCATCTTGTAGGGAGAAATTCGTATCAACTAGCTCCAGGGGGAATTTTTTCCAGAAAGCTTTTACTCTCAGACAATCCCTAATGACATGGATAGTGGACTCTTCTTGGCCACAGTTGTGACATCTGCTATCCGTAATGATGTGACGCGCCACTCTTTATTGATTGGTCATCAATTTTCCTTTAGTCATTAACAACAGGAATGCCCTAATTTGTTGGGGCCCAGCCCATTTCCAAATTAATTCCCAGAGGCTATTATTCTCCTTGGTGGTACTCCCTGCGATTAAGTCGTAGGCTGACACCACTGTGAAATGTCCATGAGCTATTGGTCCCCACTGTAAAGTATCTTCCCCTGTGCTATCTGCAAGAGTGGGGACCTCCGCAATATCCATACAGATGATGAAGGGGAGGCACTGTTGGAACAAGTTCCATTTCCATGTGCTATCCTTATTTTTGAAATCCGCAACAGAAGCGTTTAGTACGCTTTCAGGTATTGGGGAGGTCGCCATGTAAATAAGAGTTCCCCAGTCTTGTAACCAATTATCCATCTAAAATAGGATTCTCTTTCCATTTCCTTGCTTCCATTTTATACCTCGGCGAACGACTTGCCAAGTTGCAGAGATTCCCCTCCAAATGCTCGAAGCTTCGACCCTATCTATTGTAGGAGGTATATGATACGAGTCTATGCGATATTTAGCTCTTAAAAATCTTGACACATAAAGCTTGAGACTATGTAAGTACCACCCAACTCAACTTATACAATAAAGCGTCATTGGAAGAACGAATTTGTTTAATGCCTAGGCCCCCCACTTTTTTAGGCTTACACACTGTTTTCCAATTTGCTAGATGCATTTTCCTGTGCTCACCCGTTGAACTCCAAACAAAATCTCGCATGATTCGTTCCAAGTCATCACATAGCTGTCTCGGAAGACTAACTGTTTGCATCATATAAATGGGCAGTACCAATATCATATACTGGGTAAGTGTAACTCTTCCTACTAGAGACAGTACCCTTGCCCGCCATCCTTCAAGTTTCTTGCATGCCTTATCTAGGATATATTGATAAGTTTGCATTAATGTCCGCTCATGTAATAGCGGGACTCCTAGATATTTCGCCAGATTGTTCGTACGAGAAATGTGCAGGTCTTGATTGAGCCTACACTTAAGTACTTGGGGTACATTCTTTGAGAAGAAAATTCGAGTTTTGTCAGTATTCACTTTCTGGTCAGATGTTGTACCAAACTCTTCCAACGTGTTTGATATAACTTAGGTTTGAGAGACTGTGGCTTTCGCAAAAAGAACTAGGTCGTCCGCAAAAAAGAGGTGAGATAATTAAGGCCCAGTAAGGCTCGGTTTTATCAGTCTCTATAGGCCTTGTTCGACCTTGCTCGAGATAAGTTGACCCAGCCTTTCCATGAATAGTACGAAAAGATTGGGCGAGAGCGGGTCTCCTTGTCTAATATTTCGTGGTGAGCTAAAGGGATCAATAACTATGCCTTGCCACGCGACTTGCAAGGTCACCGTCGACACACACTTCATAATGACCAAGATTAAATTGTCTGGAATCCCAATGTCCTTTAATGTATTTTGAATAAAGTCCTATCGAATCCAGTCGTAAGCTTTTTCTAGATCCACCTTGATAGCTAAAAACCCGGTCTTCTCCTTTTTTTTACACATCGAATGGATGACTTCCTGGGCGATGATAAGATTATCAGTTATTTGTCTTCCAGGAGTAAAACTGCTATGAGGCACCTGCACTAGCCAATCCATGTGGTTTTTCAACCGATTTACAATAACTTTGGAGATTATCTTGTACAGCACCTTGCAGAGGCTAATCGGTCGGAATTATGCGATAGTCCTTGGGGAGGGAACTTTGGGTATCAGGACTATAGTGGTTTGATTTAAATCATGTTCCCGTCTTTCCAACCTGAATACTTCCTTAACGTACTCTATCACTTTCGGCCCGACCTGCCCCCATTGTTTCTGGAAAAATAAGGCATTGAAACCATCTACTCCAGGGACTTTGTTCGGGTTCATGTTAAAAAATGATGCCTTGATTTCGGTGTCTTGGATTGGCTAATTTAAAGCGTGCAGTCTGGCTTCCGAGAGCGGCGGGAAAGCTCTTGAATTCAGGTACTTCCTGGGTATACAAATTGACGAAGTAATCCCCTGCTAACTTGCACAGTTGTACCGGTTCGGAAATCTGTGTCCCATGAGAGTCAGTGAGTCGCTCTATCTTCAATTTCTTCCTCTTAGAGAAAGTGAGGGTATGGTAGTATTTCGTATTCCTATCACCTTTCGAGATCCAGTCACATTGGGCTTTCTAATGCTAATGGATTTCCTCCTCACATAAAACCTGCATCAACTCCCCACTTAGTTTATCCTCCAAGTTTAAAAGAGAGTCTAAGTTGTCTCTTGTCATTGCCCTCTGAATGCCTTAAATTCTCGCTAACAGATGTTTTTTCCGTTATAAAAAATTACCAAAATCTGTTATATTCCAGCTCATGAGTTGAGCGGAGAAGAGAGCTAAAGATTTACTCATCGTCTCTGCGGTTGGTAGCCAATGCGTCGCGACTACTTTATCAAACCCTAGATGTGTAAGCCAGGCATTTTGGAATCTAAACATTGGAGACCTAATTAATCGAGGAACTTGTCTTTGCAAATGGACCAGCATGGGTCTATGGTCTGACCCAAGGGAGGGTAAGTGGTGGTTTTCTGTTTGAGGAAAAGCTTGCAGCTAAGCCGTCAAGCCAAAAACTCTATCCAACCTAACTTGGACCATTCCTCGGCACCACGTAAACTTGGAGCCTATAAAACCAAGATCATGTGGGCTACTTTCGTGCACCCAATTTTGAAACTTTTTGTTCACTGTTCACGTAGTCTTAACTCCACCCTGTTTATCCGTTGACTCCAATTTAGCATTGAAGTCCCCTCTTACGAGCTAGGGTCTATGAATAGAGTTTCCTACTCATCTTAAAACCAGCCAAAGGTATGTTTGGGAAGAGGTTTGTGGGCTTGCATAAACCGTTGTAAAATCAAATGAGCAAGTAGCATACTTGATCGCGGTATGAATAAATTGGCAGTTTGCTAGTACTATTGAGATATTAAAGTCCTCCTTCCATAAAAGTCATATCCCTCCAGAGAAACCCTCTGCCTCTACTCTAAATGAGTAATCAAAACCCCAAGTACTGACGACTTTATTGGCCCTAGGACCACTAATTTGGGTTTCCATCAAAACGAGGATACCAGGATTAAAATGCCTAATGTAATTACGGAGTATGACATGGAGTTTCTTCCCTCCTGCCCCTTGACAATTCCAAATTAAGATCAACATAGAGAAAGTTAAACTAATTAGAAGTTGTACCTCTATTGGGGACTTCTTTGTAGCCAACTCCCTGAGGCTGTGTCTCGTGTACCTCTTCGTAGGGCAGTTGATGCATAGTGTCTAGGCTTCCCACCCCGGCTGCTATATCTAAAGGGGGTTGGGTATATCAGTATCCTCGCTAATTATCTCAATCTTCTCCTGGGCCTCAACTCCGTCCATTAACTGGAGTCTCTCTTCAGTAACTAGTTCTTTGTCGTCAAATAACTAGCTATCACATACCATTTCTGTATGGTTATCACTATATTTTTTTCTCTGATGGTGAGCTGTAATTGGATTTGCAAGACTGTGTCCTTTCCAGTTCATGGGGAACACTGGTCCTAGAACTTCCTCCCCTAATTTTCTGTGTTTGGGCTTCGATCAGGACTTTGGGCCCCTTTTTAGGTCTGGGCCCAGTAGACTTAAATATCTGGTCTTTTGTGGTTGTTTGCCTTTGCCCATATATTGAGTCAGTTCCAATCTTGTTCCTACACCCAATGTGTGATTGGTTAATGAAGTCTCTGCTACAGTCCCATCTGCTGTCTCCATTTGATCCTGTTCTGATAAGAGAGTAAACCTCAAGCCTCTCCTCTGAAAAGACTCGTTTTTCCTGCCTATTTCAGCACGTTGCATGGGCTGAGCTTGACGTTATGGAGGGATTCTTGGTTTGCGTTGGACCTGCATCCAAGGTCCATAACCATTGGAGCTTTCGACCGTTGCCTTCCCTGCAATGTTATCTTCTGCTGGTGCTGTCTTCGTCGCCGATGAGCTTGGTCCTTCTTCGGGATTTTTGGGACGTACAGGTGTGACCCTTGGACATTGTGGACACGCGGTAATCTTGTGCCCAACTTTGACGCAGGTATAGCATATTTGCGGCAAGCCTTCATAAACGACTCCCAACATCTTCCCGTCCAGTTGCACAGTGTTCCGCAATGGAGAGGACAGGTCTATGTCGACCACAAGCCAAGCATACTTTCCTCGCTGTGCGAGGAAGGTGGCTTCATCAATTCTGACAGTGGTTCCAACGAGATTTCCCAAAGCTGTTAGTATGCTTGGATGATACCGTGCAATAGGAAGGTCTGGGAAACGAATCCAAATGACTGCGCTGTGGAGTTGTCCTTGTGTCGGTCTAAAAGTGGGCGTCCATTTTTGCACCGAGAGCACCTGGTCATAGATGATCCACAGTTTGTTGGTGAGGGCGTGGATATAATCTTCCTCTTTCATGAAACGCAAGAGGAAGTAATTATGTTCCAGATCAACGATCTTGATGGGTCCTCTGAGTTTTTACAAATTCTTCAGCCTTGCAACGATAGTTTGGAAGCCTATCCTCCTTCTCCGGAGTTTTACGACCACAGCTTGTGTCCAGAGTTGATCTAGCTTGGTCTTGAAGTTTTGGGATAATGTGATACCCCCTACCCCCCGGCAGCTGCCGTATATCCCCTTCTTCAGGTTCAATGGGTTTTTTCTGGAGGCCATGCTTTGTCTTCTTCAGTTGTGGTTTCGACCGTGTCCTCCGTCAGTGCGATGCTATAAGATTGCTTCTGGCGTGGTGGAGTCTCATCCTCACGCTTCCTAATGCGTCCTTTCTTAGGTAGGTGCCCTTCCTAGTCGAGGGACACCATATGAGTCCGGCGGATCAAAGAATATTAGCGTATCAGCTTGAGTAAATCAGTCGGAGTAATTGTCAAAAATTAGTTCTATCTTTTGAATGTTGATTGATTGTAACAGTAGCTTTATTGCACATTCATTAAGAATCTCTACATTTGTTTGTAACCTAAGAATCTAATGTCCCCAGGACACAAATGGACATTTCAATTTCCAAATCAACATACTACCCATAACCAGTAGTAACCCCTCTCAAAGAATCCTAAGCCCTATTAAATTAACAATTTTAAAACTAATTAAAAAATATTTTAAATATAATATCCTTTTTTAAATTCTCTAATATCTCATGTTTACTTCACATGCGTACGTGTTTATATTAAGTTTCATCAACCATAAATGAAAGGCCTCAAATCTTCAGTATTAACTCTTCTGCCTAATTATTAAGAACGCACGCACGCATATCTGTACAAGTTACTATCCCCGTCTTATTAAATCTCATTAAATCTCATTCACGCATTTATATA
>JAOQMP010000209.1:2413252-2427090 GCA_027563575.1 Erythroxylum pedicellare | reverse complement strand
TTTTATATCTTGTATTCAATATAAATATTTAATTATTATTTAATTATTTTTATTTATACGTATTAATTAATTAATTAATTTATTATTATTATTATTATTATTATTATTATTATTATTATCTTTTATGCATTTTTATTTTATTTTTAATTATTATATAAATTTTTGGAAAGGCCATGCTTTCATTGGGTTATCATTATTGTCACGGTAAGGGAAAAAAGAATTATTTAAAAAAAATTAAATAAAATATCTATTAATACTCAAAATTATGAATAATATTAATGAAATTTAGTGCATGCTTATTCTTCTGGTAATTGTTACATATGCATGAATGTCTGCTTGTCCATGATCTGCAGAGACACCCACTAAGACCACAACCGCCGCCGCCGCCACCATGTAACGTAAGTGTTCAACCTCTGGTTTAATCGACATTGCTTCTACTGTCTATGCTAAAACATGGACAGAAGCAACTAATTAGATAGTAGAAAATCCCTTTCCCGCCGGATGATCTTGATTTCTGTCCCACGGCCACCGGCACACCGTAAACTGGGGTCGGTGGCAAATACTGCTGGTACGATGTTGTCCCGTACAGGGGATTTGTTTCACTAACGATTTCATACCCAGTTTCATCTGGTGAATAGCCTGCTGATTCTGGGACGTAGTGCTGACCATCATCAACCCCATTCCCATCCCAAGTGGGGTCATCGGACTGATCCTGCTCAAGCCACGGTGGGAGAGGTGGAGCTGAGGGATGAGGAGCGGAGGTTGTAGAGTAGAAGCAGTGGTCGGAGTAATGGCGATGGAATGTTGTTGTTGTTGGAGGAGGAGGAGGAAGAGGAAGACGATGGTATCTGAACATTGCATCATGGTCATGGTGAGGGTAGTGAGTCTTCTTTCGTAGCTTCTTTCTTGGCCAAAACCTCTTGAGCTTCTTCGCTGCCTTAAACATTTGGAAATGGAGGATATGCCAAGAGTGAGAGAAGTTTTGATGGTTAAAGGCTCTAACAGTACCAACAAAAACGCTTACTTTTCAAACCTTGTGACCGTTGTATGTCCATCCCTTTCTTTACAGGAATTGATTGGGTGGAGCTGGTGCTAAAGATTGCCTCTTTTTTACAATTTGACTCGAAATCTGATCATATGCCAAGAGTGCGAGAAGTTTTGATGGTTAAAGGCTCTACCAGTACCAACAAAAACGCTTACTTTTCAAACCTTGTGACCGTTGTATGTCCATCCCTTTCTTTGCAGGAATTGATTGGGAGGAGCCGGTGCTAAAGATTGCCTCTTTTTTACAATTTGACTCGAAATCTGATCAGATTTCAAATTAAAATTTGGATGTCAAACCTGCTTGGATCTAGTTCACGTTAGACCCTGAACCCAAAATCCTAAGAATACTTAGAGCAAGCCCGAACAAATCTTGTTGGGTGTTTTGATAATCTCAAAACTATCAATTAATGGAAAGACTCTTTGAGAGTTGTTTGATCCTTTTCAATACCACTTGTGGACAGAAGAGTGGAAGACCGTGGACGGCAAAATGAAAAAAGACAGGTGAACTGGAGACAGAGAGCCTGTCTTGAGTTCCCATGAGGTCTTGGTGGAATGGACAAACTTTTTGATACCTATATATCAAATTCGAACAGACAAGCACTAAAAAGGTTACAAATATCTTACAAAGCAACAAATCCATCCCTCTATTTCATTGTTTTTGGTTCTAATGATAGTCCCATTCTCTACATTTCGATATGTTCAGTACAATTCGTACCAATGCCAGCAGACTTACCACAGCTTGTTTCGAAGGCTGTTCTGGCTCTTGCCCGAGATGACCATATAAACAAGAAAAACTTTGGGGTTTTTCTCTCTCTGCCACTCCCATTTGGCAACTCTTTACAAACATTCATTGTAAACTGAAAGAGGGCGGTATCAGCATCCAGGCCCGACGATAGACGAACGGTCCTCCATGTTCGTCACTCCATCAATGCCAGCTTTGGTTGTTTTGATGTCTTCACTGCCCAGAAGTTTGATCTTTGGTGACAACCGCTTCACTTCCTCTGATGTGTAAATATAAATCTTCCTCACCATGCTGCAGAACTCGCTGCAATTAAATGGAAAATATGAAGAGCAAGACAAAACAGGAGCAGAGACAGACAATATAGAATGATCAAAGATTCATTTGCTACAACTTTTATAAGCACAAAATAAGGACCAAAAGAAAGAAAAAATCAATGATGATAACCAAAACTTACTGCCATGGATCATCTCCAACCATCATCATGTCATCTTCATCATCGGTATAAACAACCTGCCATTTCTTGGTTGATCCACAGAGTTCGCCATCAATATCAAACATCTCATCCAGTTTCTTCAGGAGGTCCTCGTAACAATCGAATCGTGTCAAATCCACAGCCCTCCCAACAGCAATCCCTTGCATGTGAACCTAGAACAAAGATGCAAACTAATCAAATATTTAATTGGGAGGACAAAAACAGAAGATGAGAATCTTACAACAATCACTCGTATTAGTTCCTTTTAGTTAATAACAACATGATGAAAAGGAGAGTGCACTAATGTTGCTCACCAAGAGGAAAAAAGAAAAGAAAACACCAATGATAGAAAGCTTAAAAATTTTCTGTATAATGGTAAATTCTGCATGATAGTAGAATCAAATTGCAGATATATATGGGCCAAAGGGGAATGACCTTTGTGCAACTCCTGATTTGCTTGCTCTGCAGCTCCTGGGGAGACCTGAGGGAAGATTTCTCAGGTTCACAACTTACTGAAGGAATTTCAGACTGATTGACATGGGATGGCTCAGAATGTTGGTCCGACTCTGTATTTAGGCAGAGAACTGAGCAATTATCTTTTAATCTACCAGATACATTATCCGCAATCATATTCCCATCAGCATTTGAGTTATCAACAAGATGAATTCCAAACAACATTGGTCCAGAGTTCCTAGTGCCTTGTCTACTTTCCCCAGGATCTCTGCCAACTGGGGCAAATGACTCCATAACACTTTCCATTGGGTTAGGCCAGAACAATGAGTTTGCAGAAACACCAGCTAGTTGGCTACTGCCACTGAAGTCAACAGCGCTAGCCTTTGTAGCAGCAACTAGAGAGGGCGACTGATGCAGGTCTTCTCTACGTTGTGAGTTGGCGTATAAGAAAGTGGGAGAGCTAACTGTGGGCTTCCACGTACCTAATGGACAGAGTAACAGATAATTTAGTTTAGGCATAAGGGAACATTATGCTCAGGAACAAATTAAGTGGCAGATAAAAAGCTGATAAAATGTAAAAGAAAATTGAAAGAATTAAAACATCTTTGCTTAGTTGTTCGGATTGAATGAAACTAATGGAACCAAAATGAAAGATACAAGATTTAGTAAACAACAGTTCATCACTACATTTAGGAAAAAGAAAATTTGAAGCAATTAGTTCAATTTTAACTAGTGTCAAATTAGTGTTCCAACTTGGCCCCCCAACTTAGTAAGAAATGTTTCGGATAGGTCAAACGGTATACATTCTTCCAACTCTCTCTTTCTCTGGCTTCCAAACAGAAAGGAAATGATATCATTTTCAGTTATCCATCCTTTGAATTTCTTTCATCCAACTTCCATTCAAAACAAGCATAACATAAGGATAGATGTAAATACCAAGGGCAGAAAAATCAGGTGCTGGTGGCAAAACAGGTAATCGTGCCCTTTTGCTCCTTTGCACAGGTTGGGGATTTGATGGTGTGGTTACAATAAGTGGTTCCAGTTCCCAAGGTGATACCCTTTCTGGGCGCAAGATGGATGAAGGTTCATCCCATTGAACCTGTAAAAATATATAATATCAAAATAAGAGCAACAAAAAAAATACTATTTCCAACATAAGGATTGGAAGGACCAATATCTTTACTCAAGAAAATGAAGATGATGTCACCAATATTGAAGAAAGGCAAAGCTAGGGTCTAGCTAGACATTCTGGAATTAATCAACATCATACTAGAATATGAATTACAATTATGAACAAAAGGGGTTGCCAACCTTCAATGATCTCCACTCAGAATTAGTCCATCCTGATGACATATTATCTCCAACACCAACAATTGTACCACTAAACCTGTAGTGTGGTGAAGAATGATTATCCAAACCTATCAAGAACTTGAGCAAATCCAGTGTAAGATAATATACCTTCTTTCAGGAACTTCTTCACCCTCAAATCTCATCTTAAATCTCATCCCAACAGAGAGCTTAGGGTTCAGAGCTTCAAGATACCTGTTAACGCTCACAATGAACTCAGATCGACTAGTTCTGCATATGCATATAATCAGTGGAGATATGAGTCCTCTTGATAATCTTACATAAGTCAGCAGCATTATGAATCCAAAGACTAATAAGCAAGCTATGGAGCAAGTGGAATATTGGTGTTAATTCAAAAAGGAACTAGCCATACTCAGGCCCACAAACTAAAAATCAAATATGGTGTACACTCTCAGGAATGTGTCATGGGGAAGAATGAAAGATCTTAAATTTGAACATATATACTGAGCTTGCGAGTCCCAGACATAAATCATTTCATCAAGTAACAGTCACACACGTAATGCATTAAAACATGAAGAAAAGAATCTTCTATGACATTGCTGTTAAACAAGAAATTGGTGATGAATAAAATTGGTTTCCACCATCCCATAAATATTACTAAAACCTTAAACACATTAAGGAATGTCCTCAAAGAGACCATACCAATATATCATTAAATCTCAAGGGTGATTATCTCAGAGACTTAGTATTAATATAAAAAAAATTACATACATTCCTAATTAAAAATATAGATATGAAGAAATATGTATTTCACCTTATAAATAGGAATTTATTATAGTATGTAACATAAAGTCCCTATAAAAGACGCACCCCTAATGGTTTTGTGTCCATGGACATAAGATTTACAGCTGAACCTCATAAAACCTTGTATAAAATCTCTCTCCAAACTTCTCTCTATTTTCAATTTCAACAATCAACTTCCATAAGTAGCATATTGCTTCATAAAAAAAGAACAAAATACACTTCTAGGAAAAGAAAGACACAAATAGCATGCTCTCATTCTGTTAGACAAATGAAAAGAAAAAGAAAAGAAGACAATGAGATACAACAGGGTGCAAACTTCAGCAATGTTAATCACGAAGTAAAAGCTAAATGACAATAAACAAGAGAATTTATAGTCCTTGAAACCTTGGCTTATAGAATACAGAAAAAAGAGTTCCAGTCGCGATGGCGTGAGAAGCCGTAGCAAGTACACCAAGATGCATACTTTGACTAGATATTACAGAAGATGGCATATTTGTTTGCTGTCTCATGAGCCTCCTCACTCCAACGCGAAGCTCTCCACTTTCTCCCCTGAAATTAATTATAAAAGCTCTTAAAAGGTAGTATTTTGTGTGTGTGTCTCCATGTCTTTCTGTTTCAAGAAGAAGTTGAGAACAGATCCTTCCCACTAAAATTCTTATTACTGTCCAACTCATGAATTTTTTGTTTTCAATCCCCTTTACCGAAACTCTTATTTCATAATCTTTTGTGATAAGTGAATAGGAAGATTGAATTCAACCCACATAGTGGCAAATAGGATAAGATGCAATAATATTTAAGAATACTAATCAATAATATAGAAAAGGAATTTGCCTTAGGAAGATGAATGCATCGCCTGCAACCAACTTCTTAGAGCTAACAAAGACACTCCACCCAGTTGTAAGCAAGTGACGCCTAGGTTGGCCTGTGATAAAAAATGTGTTAAATAACTTTCCACATCTAACCAGTAAAAGATAATGAAGCATATAACCACTGGACGGACCCCCCTTTTCCAATTCATTCACATAATAAATTAACCAGAAGAATGGTATCCTCGTAGCTATGTTACAAAATGTAATGTTGGTATCAGAGTTTCACACAATATGTTAGTTCGTTTTACGCCCAACAAATAATCTCTTCCCAGAAGTTTGGATGCTTACTCAAAAGATATGGAACATAACTTTCTGAAAATGCTTAAGACTGGATAGGACAAGATGATTTAACCCAAATCATGTGTATGATCACACACTACAAAATCACGGTAGAGTAAAATTCCTATACAAGTTAAAGCACCTACAGCATACCATAGGCCCCAAAATCCTCATTAATTTTTTATTTTGGTTTTGAACACCTATTGCATACGTTATGGCAGAAGAAATGAAGCTACCAGAAGTTTCAATCAGTATGAATATTTAAAGACAACTAATATATTGCACATGAAAAGGATAGCTAGTATATTGTGCCACATAAATGGAGTGAAGAAGACAATCAGGCTCTCTAGATGAGTAAGCATTACTACTAGCATACTTCACTAGGGTGTTAACAACGCATCATATTTAAGTCTAGACACCATTGCTAACCTCGAAAAATGTGTCGAAAGTGCCATTGATTGCCATGCAAATCAGTTGCCACCAACTCCTGCCAAGGTGGCTGCTGGGACATATCCTGAACAAAAGGAAAATGTAAGACAGTCACTCAACCAGAAAGAAGTGGTAGTAATAGGATTGAATTGATGAATAAAAATCCGTGCTAACCAGTGGAGGTAGACAGTCATCTGCATGCCTTCGAAGAACAGAGAAACCACCATGTGTGCTTGTATCCGATGCAGTAAGTGTCTTACAAAAAGAATGGACTGTACATGTTTCAGGTTCTGGGAGGGGAGGATCAGGGCTGGTAACCTCACTTTGCTGATCCATATAGGTAGATGATAAAAAGGCAGACATAAGGTACAAATATAAAATAAATACAGAACGTAAGGCACAATAGATTGTTCCAAAAAGAAAGATAGCTTACAGCAGGTTCAGGAAGTAGAGTTATTTGTGCATAAACTTCATCTGTTTCAGGTTCAGCCTACAATCCAATTTGAATAACACCAAAGCAAAATATAAGTACCAAAAAGTACATTTGAAAGAAAAAAGCAATTTCTCACTATGGAATAAAACGGCATGAATCAGAATCAAAAGCATTGTGGTACTCACCCTACGCTGAACATTGACTACTTTGCACAGAATTTTTGATGGAAGATTGAAGGAGGGAATTTGCTGCTCTGAACCCTGATGCATTGAAGCTTCAAGCTACATGAAAGCGATATGGTTTTATCAGTGAGAAAATAGAAATTGCCACTAGCTAACAATATTCAAAGGAGTGACATTCAAGGATCTCAGCCTACATTCAAGAGTAACTTTTTACAAATAATCAGCTAAGAGTCATATAAATTCATTGGTCTAATTCATCAAGGATTACCTGCTCCATGTGACCTTGAGGAAAATAATAAACTCGCTCCCCTTCATGAGGAAGGGTAACAAGAGGTCCAGCACATGCATGCCATAGCTCTTTGTACAAAGCATCATTGCAACCCCCTATTGACAAAAGCCACAAAGTTAGTTTTCAATGACCACAAATGAAAAGAATAAAAAAGAACCAAAAAATGGATGTCTTGCATCACTGTAGGATACACTAAGCCATATAAGAAAGTCATTATAAGACAGGAGATAAAGCCTATTACACAATGACAGATAACTGGGAGGGTAGGGAACACATTAATGACTAAACTTTCCACTGCTTTCCTCTCAGGAAGAATAAACTCTTTCATGACCATATCATTGATGGAATGAAACTTCCACATTTTAATGCTTTACTTGAGGAACAGCCTGCAAAGCTTAAGGGTAAAAAGAATTAAGGAGAGGTGAAGAGCCACAAAAAAATTTCTTTACATGTGCACAAAGTAAACTAGGAGGCCTTAGTGCCGTACTGGAGATGCTTGAATCTTTATGAAGTGCTATAAAATACTATGACAAAGTTCAAAAGGAACACCCATAGAAGTCAAAATCTAAGATTGGTTGAACAACAAGAGAAATTTTTTACAAATGCTACAGTATCCTCATCTAATAAGAACATGTGATGCATTTAGAATCTCTCAAAACTGTCTCGGTATTAAACACAACCAATCTAGCTATGAAGCCAAAAAAGATCAAGCATTGCATAAGGTAAGCATGAATGCTCAAAATAGGTTTCTATACTTAATTCAGGTTCATAAATCACTAGTAAATTGTCAATGTAAGTTGATTCTTCCATTACAAGATGTGGGTAAAACATGAAAAATGAGTACGACCCCCTAAGTATGAAGTACCAACAAATTCACCGGGCTTCTTATTGATGGCTAAAAGGAAACTAATAAATAGACAATCTCTATAATGTGAACCGCAAAGGGTGGCACAAAAGAATTCCCTATGCAAATAGTTTATACCAGAGCTTTACTCTGAGTCCTCTGTTTTCAGCACTGTTTATGAAGTTATTAATTAAACACATCCAAGCCTATATTCCAAGGTGCACCATTCCATGAGGGCACACCCAATGCTGAGACATATTACTAGTTGGTATGATGGAGAACCATTCTAGCAATGTTTTTGAATAATAAGAAGAAAACTGAGTACATGAACTCCAATTCTATCAATGTTGAAGATACGATGTACCAATGGTTAATTTGGACAGAGACAAGGTAGTCAAACAATAATCCATTTCAAGAACTTCTACTTAATGATGTGAAAAGATTAGAATCTTAGAGTAGGTTGAGAAACGGTGGCTAAGTCATTGAAACAGAGAAGCACATTTCACAAACTCAACCTAGTAGATGAAAAAATTTCAACAGAAACAAAGATTACATCAGCTAGGTGTATGGTAGTAGATATTCAAAAATCAACTGAAAAGAATGAGTATTAAAATTGCTAAATAGAAATTGCAGAACCAGGTGCTAAGCATTAGCTTCTACTAGAAATTATATTACGGAGAGCTGTTTAAAATGGTCAATTCAAATAGTGTGCAGGCCAATTTATGGAACCGTAAGGAATGAAAGGGCATATCCAAATAGAGGTAAGAAAAGGTAGGAAAGCAACAACATGTAGTAGAACGAGATGATCAACAAAAAACAATTATCTGTAGATTTTCTAATAGGTTGCTCAAAGTTCAGAAAGGTGGAATAACAAGACAAACTGAAACAGTTTGAGATTACAACTTTGTTGGACCAACCGTTCAAATCCCAAGAGAATATCCCAACTCAGATAGGCAAGTGAACCCACATACGAGTTCAACACTTCAACATCCTCCGAACAATTGCTAATTAAAATATGAAGTAACTGATACTACTGAGAACATATAAAGCTTGCACATGTATCAACAAATGTCATTTGGCCTGCTTCCGCAGAGTCGTAATTCCAAACCTGCTAAAACATCAACTTCATGGAATACATTTCGTTCAACAATAAACACATCGTCTACATTGAGAGACAGTAATCCCATTCTACAGCTAGTCTCATGTAAGAGTTTAAATAAGCTAGTGCCCAATCAACCAGTCAATCATCACCCTCTTAATGTGAAATAATCAAAGCAAAACCTAACCTGAATTGGGTTGCTCTCCAGAGGGATGACTCATAGGCGCGCAAACCATGAGAGAAACTTCACGGAATCTTCAACCTCAAGGGCTAACAAAGCTAGTCAGGAGGAGCCCTGTGTTAACAATAGTTATTGTAGAGCACTAATAAAGAGTACCAGCAATTAATAGTTCCACCAAACTAAAATAAACCCATTAATGGTAATGCATTTATTATCCCTTAAAAGTCAAGCCAGATGAATTCAGCATTGGCCAAGTAAAAGGCCACAATAACTGACCTTTGATGTCAATAATAAAGTTCTCTCTTTACTCATCCTCCCCCCACCCCCTCATCCCTCTCTCTCTTTCCGTCCATCTCCTCCCTGGTTTTTGCATTAAATGAAGCATAAGAAAGCTAACAAAATTTCACCCCTGTCTACCTTTAACTCCCACGAAAAGACGCAGGACCTTGCACAAGTTCTAACATGCATTCAAGTCTTAGTCAGCCGCGTAGAACACGTTTCACTCCCAACTCCCAAACCCCCCTCCCTCTCCTCTTCCCCCACAAGTATCAACCTTTAACGCACTAAAACTATTTTTTTACTTAAAGAACAATAATTGAAGTTAAAGAAAAGGCCTTCTGTCTGGGTTGGGAGAAAATACCAAAGAACTTAACACGAAGCCAGAAACGCTAAGGGATCTGATCAAGAGCAACTAGAAAAAACCCAATATAATTCCCACACTTTCCTTTACAATACCCACCAAACATTTCCTTCATTATCCACCATTTTTCACTCCAACAAAACAACCCCACCTCAAGATCAACTGCAACAAGCAAATCAGAGAAGAAACGATACCTATCCAAGTAGCGCTTTAACCCCAAATCGGAGAGCTGGATCTAGTAGTAGAAAAGAGAGTGAACAATTTGCCCGGATCAAAAAGCGTATAGAAAGATATAAAGTGAGATGTAGAGTGAGTAAATCGTCAAATGTTTGGTCGAAGCCGACACAACTTAGCTTTGGCTCTCTATTCACCTCTCTGTCTGTCTCTTTTACATTGCTTCCCTTACACACACTCACCCTTTTCTCTCTCTTTGGTCTTTTCTTTTTCTTTATTTATTATTATAAAGTAGAAAAATAATAATACTTATAATTTTTTAAGGGATAAATTACTTTAAATATATTATTTATTTTAATTTCCTAATATTAAAAAAATATTTATTAAATATGACAAATAACAATTCATTATAATTTTTATTTAATACAGAAAATTATTTTTAGATTATATTTATAATAAATTATATTTAGTTGATATATTTTTTATATATCTAAATAATTTTTTAATTGAAAATATAGTTTAAAGTATTGTGTTTTTTATTGTGAAACAGTACCCTGAAATCCCAACAACTGTCCAATACAAGTTGGAATGGATTGTGATCTAAGCATCTTTTGTTTAAGGATAATTAATAATTATTAGTTTTGCTTAATTTTTGTATTTATCATTACAATATATTATTTCTTGGTAATTGTTTGTCTCTTATGACAAGACACTAATGCCCTTACTTTTGTTCCTTTTTCTTGGGGCAAGTTGAACACGTTTTGGACTTCCAACCCAATCTGACACAAAACACTTAAATTATATATATATATTGTACTGAGCTTCTGAGGCTTAGTTTCCTAATGTAATCTTTGATGCCCATTTGCTTGTTTATGTTACTTAAAAGAGTCAATGGAAAGAGCTTCTCAAACAAAAAATTTTAAGTATTGTATTTATTAAATGATTAAATAAAAAGATAATAACTTTATAATATTTTTTATTTAATAAGAATATATTAAATTATTGGAAATTAATGAACCCTAAATATTATATTTATGAATCCTTCAAAAAGATTACATTATCAACATTTATTTAATGAAAAGATTAAGAAAACATGGTTGCTGAGACCTAAGATCATGATGTGAACATGAATGTCATAGAAGTCAATGTTAACCATAATTATGCTTAAATTGGCATTTCTCCATTCTTATTTCACATTCACACCAACATGTCTTAATCTACTATGTTACAAGTGTACTTCTTTATGTGATATGAAATGGTTCACTTGACCACCAAATCAATGTAAATATATATATATGATTACCAAAAAAAAACCATGTATTCATAGCTTAATTAAGCATATGCTAATTGCTTCCCAAGTAAAATTAATCCAACAAAGTTATTTCTCTCCCTAAAAAACTACTATAGCTAATGAATCAGGTGATGGAAAAGCCAGAGCTAACAGTCAGTTTACATCAGAAGAAGCATTCTCTAATCATCCGCAGTCTCAATGTTTGCACCTTTGAGATGTAAATGCTTTTCTCTCCTCTGAAACTCTGTCAAGCCCTTTCCACTTCCAGTAACACCAACCTTACCATTGGGATCATCAGGAGATTTGAAAATGCTTTCGCGCTTGCGCCCGGAGAAGAAACCGACCTGTAAATACACAGAAGATATGTGTCATGATCATGAAACGGTAAGGAATGAAGATCTTAGAGATTGAATGTTAATATTCAGTGCCAAACCCCGTTTGACTAGTCTATTTCACTTTACAACAATCCCTCACTAACCCCCTTTGACAGATAGAAGAAGACCAATCAAAGGAGGAACCGTGTGCCAAGGTCCCTCCTTTGCCGTCAGCTACATCATCCTCTTTTTAATGGAGCAAATATCTTTTGCAGTGGTGAATTGTATTTTAAAAAGATTTGAAGCTTGGTGAAGAAAATAATTAGATTTGGCACAGGTCTGAAAATAATTAAAAAGGATTGGCATTGAATGAGTCATTGACCCTTATTATTAATATAAATCCTTTTATAGTGGAATATTCTAAATATTCTATTTAAGAATATCACAATAATAAGAATATTCTAATCCATGGGCTAAACCTAATTAATAACACATCCCCAACCAAACAGCATCACAATCTTGTTTCAGCACTGAACAAAATAATTCCTGGGCAACATGACAATTCCAATAAAAGCCCATATTTATTTTGGCCACAAACAGAAGCACAACATAAGAAAATAATTAATGAAGCCCACCCAAACTATATTGGTATCAAAGCAAAAGTGAAGCATCAACCCAAAGATTAGATCTCTAAGAGGTGCAGGAGAAGCTGCCAATCTTAAGATGCTTCTCACAGGAATTTAACTATAATCACAAAATTATTTGCTCTTATAATTACATACCTTCTTAGTCTTGCCTTTAGTTGTTTGGAACTGCTGCCATGCATTTTGTCGTTTGTTTTGTGCAACCTCAAGTTGCTCTACCCGCATCTTTGACTTAAAAGCATGAATTTTCTTACGCTTTGCAGCTTTCTGCAAATACAATGGTTAGCAAGTGCAGAAGTTTGTAGGACGCAACAATATCAAATAACTTAATGTTAAGGATTGCAAGCACAAGTACAATGAGAAAGATCACGTTGATAAATTCTTTCGGAGTCTAACCTCAGGTCCTCAACTTGGAGGAAACAAGAAGTTCATGCCAAGGTATTGATTGCAGAGGTGTGATGGAATTCAATGCCAGATTACATCAAAAAGATAATAATGTGGAATGGATACTGCTGAGCTCACGTTTACAATAAATAAGGTTTCTTTAACTTCCAAAACCAAGGCAAAACAAAATGATCAAGAAATTTTTTTAAATAACACTTTGCTAGATGTAGACACCAATAACCATGAATGGTGCAGCAAGCAGGGTAGACCACCATTAATTACCAAAAAGGAAAAGGCAAGAGAAGGTAGTAGATTAAAAGTCAATGCTTACCACATCCTCAGGATCATCAGGTTCTATACGCAGCTTTGATGGCAAACTCTTTGATTGATAGTCAGCAGAAGCAGCTTGAGCAATCTTCCGTTTGATAGCTAGTTTCGTAGCTTCAGCAGCTCGTTCAGCTTCCACCAATGCATTGAATTCTATTGGTCGAACATTGTCAGGGTCCACCTGGAATTATCAACTATAAGTGAAAAACCACCATCTGCTGGTTCATAGAAATATATACCAGATAGCAGGACAAATATGAAACAAGTAATGCATGCAGATGGATTGTGCACAAACTTACCACAGCCTCTACATTACAAAAAAAAACAATCATCTTTAAAGCACCAATTTCATCAAGATCGCCTACCTTTTGTATGGGGTACGATTGGTTCTAACTAAATTATATTGCTGAGTCAAAGTGGTACCTCAGCTTAAGCCTCCTAAATTCTACAAATCATATTAGTTTAACCTTAATCCCATAATCCTCCCCTTAAATCAACTTAACCTTCCGTCATGCAATCTCATATAACCAAACTCAAAGAGAGCACAACTTCATTTGAGACATCACAAATGTCACAGGCATCCAACCTTCTGGATCTAAATAACATAAGTAATCTAGGAGACTAGCAGATGCTCCA
>JAOQMP010000209.1:2385909-2398033 GCA_027563575.1 Erythroxylum pedicellare | reverse complement strand
AATGTTAAAAATTGTTAAACAAATTTATATTATTCTTAATTTTAATTCAATAAATATAATATTAAATTAAAATGTTTATAATTATTATTATTAATTATTATTTGAAAAATTACATAATATAAAATTAATTCATAGTAAATCATTTTTTTTTTTAAAATTATTTTTTACGATTTTCACAAAATTTAAAAACTGGAGAAAAAACTAATGCCAAAATTAAAAATTCAAACAAAAAGATTTTTTACTAAATTTAAAAATAAAAAACAAAATATAAATAAGAACAACAGCCCTTTAATTACATTTATCTCTACAGGCCCTTGGTTACATTCATGAACACATTCTCCAACTTCCACGATTGGATTGAGTTTTCGACAAATACAAATTGGTGAGTCGACGCGTACTTACAACAGGCGCCTCAAACTGAATGAAAGCAGGCAGAATTGTCCCTTCCTCTTATAGGAATAGAAATATCTCACTCCCCTAAGGCTTGAAACTTATTTGGTCAGCCCAAGCCCAGACTGAGTCATTCAGTTTTTGAGCCAAACTCGGTCCGAAGCTATATATTAGAGCAAATCTCGGACTTCTTTGAGCCAAACTCGGTCCAAAGCTAAATATACATGCTCAGGCCCTGTGGCTGAGATCTGGCCCAAATCTAATCCAATCGAACTCGGGCCAATCCTTCTCCCAGACCATTTTATTAGGCTTTTAGATCAGGTACATATAGAATATGGTAAACTATATAAAAAGGGTCGACGCCTGACAAACTGAAGCACAGAAAAACTAGCAAACAGGGCAATAAATATTAAATACGTTAAACACTGGTGATTTCAAACCCTAGGGTATCATAAGCAACAAGGCTCTCTCCGTCCAGTTGATAAACAAAAATGGAGGCAAAAAAGAATATTCTACTGCAATCCATACAAGTACATCATCAAAAATAGCCTGAACCCACTGCCCGAAAGCAATATGGAAAATTTTAATGAAGAGTTCATTCATCCCAAAATCAAACACCTTGGAACTGCATTATATATCTACAGACATTTGTATACTAGACTTCTACAGAAGCTAGTTCAGAATGGCATGAGCTTGAGACATGCCCAGCCTAGGCAGAAGCAATGCACCCACCCAACAATAATGCATGAATGACCAATCCATATCAAGCTTTATCTAGTACCTATAGGTTGAGCTGGATTGTGGCGGAGCTGGCGGCAACCGATTTGGAGTGCGACGACTGCTGCTGTTTGGGCCTGAACTTGCATCACCATTCTGCGCTGGATCACTGTTTCGTCGACTATGGGACCTAGATGAACGACCAAATGAGTCGGTAGGTCCATTTGCTGCAGCATCAAACGCAGTCCTCCAGTCATCTCCTGACGAAGGTCCACTTGTTCTCGGGCTGCTATCTGCTCGAATTCAACGTACAAAAATACCAAGAAAATAAGTAATAACCACAAAATCGTTATAATAGGGTAATGCACTAAAAATCATAGAGGTACTAGAGTACATTTTTATAATTGATTTTATTTGATACATATTTTAGTCTAAAGAGTCTTGTGATGTTTAAATGCCTGAATGTGTCACCATGTCAGTGTGCACAAACAGATTCATAAGTACGAAGCCAATATCACCTGCTCCACTACTTCCATTAGACCAGCCAGATGCAGCGGCTGCTCGATTGTCATGAATACTTAATTGTCTCGTGAGTTTAGACAGAAGAGAAGATTGCTTCTGAATACGCTCCCGCTTACGCTTTACATTCTGATCTTCCTGGAGAAGCTCCTCAACCCTAGTTGAGCTTTGTCCGCTAATCACCAAAGCAAGGGTAGCAAATTAGTGTCATTTAACAAAAGAATCCAAGGAAACAAATATTTAACTATTTGGTCTCACATGCATGCATGCACAGGCATCAATTAAACAACAACCCTTTCCATGTAACATGCAGCAACAAAAGGTAATTGAAAGAAATTATCAATTGGCATTTAAGAGTAAAAATAGGACCAACCTAATCGAACTATACAGTTGATTGAGCATGTCTTCCTTAGCTTTTTCTACCTGACAAAGAACTACAGCCTGCTCCACCAAAATAGTCAATTATATTTACCAAAGACAAATCAGTTTTAAGTTTTAAGAAAAAGAACTGGTGTTCAAGAAATGGAACTACTTTTGGGACATTGGCAGCAAGGCTGTTAAGAACGGCTTCAACATAACCGCGTACTTCTTGAGACATCCAGCGGAGTTCTTCTTCAGGATCTGCAGGTTTTCTAACCATGGTATCCTAACAAAATGTACAAAATAAGGAAGTACCAACATAACGATAATGTCTGGAAATAACGTATAGAACGTTTCATTAATGAGTAGAAGTATAGCATGATCTTTATAAAAAAAGAAAAGAATTGCAATTGTAAGTTCCAAAAGAACATAATCCACAATTGAGATTTCCACTCTTACAATTGTAGTTATCCAACAAAAAGGTTATTCCTTGAGGAATACAACATAAGAAGCTCTTGGTAACTTACAAGTGAACCATCAGAATGACTTTGCCGCATGGAATGACCAGAATCACTTATCACTTGACCCCCTTTTGACTGGATTACATTTCTCAGCTTGTTAAGCCACTCAGTTTTATCCGCTGCACTCTCAGCTTTTAATACCACTGCACTGTGAGCTATAAACAGAAGGATATTGGATTTCGGTTAAGTGGTCCAAGGGAAAGAAAAACAGATAGCAAACAGAAAAGATAAAGAGAAATTCAAGATTGGTAATAATACCTTTTAAGACAGTCTTGTATGGAACCCTACTAGTTATCTTGAAAATGAGACTGGATCCTTTCTCAGAGGTTGGCCCATTCGCCTTTTTGTCCTTAGCGCTTTTTGATGGCACTTCATCATCCTCAGAAACCTCCTCAATAGTGCATTCCTGATTCTCACAGACAAAAAAGTAGTGACAATATGATTATGGGCATGTTATGTTACCAATATTTTCCATCCTATTATGCTTTATATCTTTATTTTTATGGGTGCTCTAAACAACTCAAAACCAGCAAATCAGCTCATAAATGAATCAATGTCCTTTATTTTACCCTTTATCCCTAAGACCATGTGGCAACCGGAGGACAAAGATATTTATAAATATTAATTATATCTGTAATTAAAATTTGTTCACAATTAGAAACAAGGATTCTCTGTCTAGCTTCAGTTACTTCTGATTATCACTGGGACTATCTCTTCCCAGATTAAAAAGCAGATTGACAAGTTCTAAAAATGATTTTGTATTTTCAAGTAAAACTTTCAGCATTTCCAACTATACATTGCACGATCTAAGCTTCATAAAACATAATATCATACATAAAGAATGAAGTCAATTCTCTCTAGTTTAGCCATAAAGAGGTATCATGATGCCTTTCTACGCAGACAAATCTCAGGCTGCTTGAAACTACCCCATGGAAATCAGTTATGATCTTATAATTGGCAAGTGATTGCAACCACCCAAAACCATTATGCTTTAAAATGCAATTTCCAACATCATCTCTTACCTCCAACGTAATGACACCTCGAAAGTGTCTTTCTTCTTGCTTTTTGGTGTAACCAAGCTGCAATGGAAATTTAACAATATGAGGAACCATGGAATTGTAGGGGAGAGTTTACAGAACAACAAAAGCATTACAACACTAGAGCTATAAACTATCCCATTGAAAAACACAGAAAGAATAGCAAACATGTTTTTCTTTCTCTTGACAGAATAGTCAAAGTAAACAACTAAAATAGGCTGCATATGGATGTAAACAATGTATAGGATGGCGTGCATGCAAGATAAAATTGAACATTACAAGGGTTACAGAACAATGAAAGGGTATCAAACTTTGTCGCCTAGAAGGAAATATTAAACAAGCAATGTGCAGAAGTTCAACTGCCATCAAGTCCCACTTAATGTTTGTCAGAGAAATGAGCAAATACCTTGCCACTTTTTTCGTTCAATACAAACCACCGCCTACTCCATCCATTTGTTTTACCACTTTTTTTCAATAAAAATCCTGTGAATACAATATATAGATAAATAAGCAGTAGTATAACCTGCTAATAAAGTTTATCGCAAGCAATTTAAATTTTAGTGACTAAATTCAATTAAACTAAAACACAAGCACTTTCCACAAAGGCTTTAGGGTTCAAAGTCATCACTTCTAATCAAATCTCAACACTGTTGTAATCTAATCTTAAATCTCAATTTCTTTGTTCGCATTTCAACACAGGAAGCAAGAGTAAGTGAGATTTGTGTGCGATGCTAGGTTGGGCTGCTATTTCTCGACAGATATTCTACATGGCACTTGCAGCATCTATAATTGCACAGTTTCTTCTCATTTCTTTCCTGAAGAAAAATGTCCATGTAAGAAACAAGTCAAAAGTGTGTGTAGCTTTGAAAATTTTTGTTCTTAATGGGCTGAGCCATCAATCTCAATTTGGCATGTAAAAGCATTTTCATATAGTCAAGTTTATATATCTGAAATGTTTGATGCATTTAAACCAGTGCTACAGTGTTTCCAAAGACAAATTAAGTATAACTTAAAATTGGCAATTTCTGATATAAAATTGATGCTGACAAAGGGTACATTGATTTGAGTAACAAAAATCGTAATTACTTGCTATATTTAGGTATTTCCATCTTTTCTTTACGTTATCAAATTATTCCTTAAGTTAATCTGCCCATTGAAACATTTCCAATCAAGACATCATGTAATTTTACAACTGATTTACCAGACAAGTTCTCCCATTGGATAGGTTTTCCTAATTCAAGATAAAAGGCAAGAAAAAAAGAGTTTGCAACATAAAGGATGGTCAAGTTTATCATTAGATATTGAAAATCACAAAATCTGCACAAACCAGCTGTAATCTCGCCCTCTGGTCCAGCAGTTTTCAAGGCTGGGCTCTCTTGAGTTTCTTTATCTTGTTGATTTGATTTATCTTTCATTGATTTCAAGCTTCCTCCAGATTGTTGACCTCCCATTTGAGGACTAGTTGCCTAAACACATAATATGCAACAAAATAAGAAAGTCAATTTATTTGTATTTTTGTAGCTGGAAAGTTATAATATCAAATTAGAGTAGATAATTCAGTCCATACCCTGTTTAGTATGGACTGTTCTGCTTCATTTGCTTTTTTGGAGGACTTGTGCCTTATCTCTTCTTCCCGACGTTGTCTATCCATTCTGGTGAAATTTGTCAAAAGAGATGGTAACAAAATTTAGATGGAGAGTAACATGCAGAACACATACAGGGGCATACCCAGATATTTGAAATCTTGAGTTATGAATTATTACAATACTCACTTGATGCACAATCAATAAGAAAAGCAAGGTTATAAAGCATTCAAATTCATATCTGAAAAAACACAGGAAATATTCTAACATTCGAAAACCAGAAATTACATTCCCTTGTTTATATTTTTAAACATTGATACGCGATGGACTTTTCTGAATTTTACTAGATAAAAATACAGAATAATCAGCATGACTTCTATGCATACCGCCTCTGTACCAATCTGATGAAATGTTGAGGTGGAACAAACACACGCTCCATATCAACCAGAGCAACTACCATCTTCTTAGCTTCATTCTTAAAACCTTCAAGTGCCGAAGTTGCAATTGCTATAACCTAATTAGAAACATAACAGTTAAGTGATTCTAGAAAGATAAGCATATATGATAAGCAACTATAGATGATCAGCTGCAAATGTAATCATACCTCTCTCTTAAAGGGAGGATATCTTCCCAGACCAGGAGTAGAATTTGCTGAAGCGTTTACAATATCAACTAGCACACGATGCACCTGTTTAATCAGCAACCAAATTTGATCTTAAACAGTTAAATTGATGTGAAATTAGACTCCTTATAGGTATTGGATATTGTACCAAATATGTATTACAATAGCACTAGTAGCACCAGTTGGCACACCACAGGTTCCAATTTTCTTCTGGAAAAGCAGTATCCTTTGTACAGGTATATGAAATTCAGGAAGTTTCAGAGCTACCACAACTATGTGACTAAAACTTGTTTGGAAATGCTCCCTCCTCTTGTTGCTCCTTAATCGCAGCTTTGTTTTCTGTTTGTTTCTTCTAGTTCTACGTCAAATTCTTTTCTGGTTCATGCCTCATAGTTTCAGCTCTTATTTTGCCAAATCGGATGTCCGAGTATTATTAGTTTTCCATTGTTATTTCAGATGAAAGTAGCTAAGTTACATTTATATATAGTTATACTGCAGATACTACATGTCTACTTACACAACTATTTGGAAAAATGAAGATTTACAAAATTATAAACCTGAAGCATCAAACTTACCTCGTCTACACAAAGGCGTGAAGGTTCCTTTGCCAGCTCCAGAACTATTTTTATCAAAGACCTTAATCCTTTCTCTGGGGATATAAGATAAGGTTGGTAACCATCTGCCTCTAGGACAATCTGAAATTAACATCCACGTCAACTTTAAAACCATCAAAGTTTAATAGAAGAAAAACAAAACTGTATCAAAGATAAAAAGAAGATGTACCCTTTTAACATTGTTTAGGTCGAAATGTCTGTCCAAAGGAAGCTGCTTGATTCTGTTTGGGAAGCTACCCTCAAAACTTGCAACTACTTTCCAACCATTACCCTGCCAGTAAAAAATGTTAGAAAGAGACATTGGATGCTGAGTAGAATTTCTTGTAAAGGTTAAACAGTAAAGTAAAAGCAGTCAATTTTCTAGAAAATGAACTGGACGACAATCAACTTAAATGGGCTTCATCATACTTTAACCAAACTAAGAGTTGAGTCAGAATTAACAAGTATGCAGAAAAGCCAATCATCCAAAATACAAAGCACATTGGTTCCGCGTAGAAATCACTATAGAGTTGACTACTCTCCACAACAACATTCGCCACAGGCTCATCATTAACTCACATATCCACACCAAACTTGAAAGCATGTTGAGGCCTCTTCAAATATTCATTGCTCAGACAACCAAATTTTTAATTCTGATTTACTGCATTCATTTCATAAATTTCCTGGATATTTCAAAATTTTCAGTATGAACATTGTGACGTCATCTGATCTGAATATAATTTCTGGCATTAAAGCAATCTCACTAAGCAAACCATAAAAATTATGGTCCTTTCCGCTTCTCTTTTATGAAATATTACGGTTTCTTAGTCAATAGTTTTTCCTTCAATCAGAATAAGATACAATGTCAATGTATGTTAAGTAGAAACTACTCACTTCACCACCAGAGAGATGCAGGAGAAATTTGTCCTCAAACTCACGACAGAGCTCCAAAGCCAAAGCTTTTGTACCTTCAGCACTGTTAACCATTGACTCACCAAGTCTCACCAATTCGTCCTGAACAATTTGAGATTTTCCCTGAAGCCTGCAGTTTTGTTATTGTTAGAAGCATAACAAACCAATATCATTACATGTCAATATAGCAAATAAGTATTATTACTCATGTTTTTCAAATCCTTCCTAGAGAGTGAAAGTGTTAAAATAAGTAGTTACACATCAATATCCTGAACTATATGCAGGAATATCAAAACACAAGTATCTAATCATCCAACAGGTCTCGTAATTGAGATGCTACAATTAGAAATCAAAAGAAACAAATTAGGTGAAAATGGAACAAGGCAATAGTACCCAGATAGAAGATTCGGTAGCCTGAGTTTCATACGGTTACGAATCTGAGCAGCCAGTGCATCCACCAATGCTATTCTCCCGAGTTTGCTTGGGGGAGCTCCAGTTAGTATAGATTTCAAACTTTCACTCTCAGCTCGCCATGCAGTTTCTAAAGAATTCTCAGCACTTCCTGACTGTGCTGAAGCAATGGACACAGACTGCCCAATCAGTGCTACCCATGGTATATCGGATGTTTTTGGTGGTCCCTGATTCAAAAGCAGTGCCTGAACGGCTGCAATAGCTTTTGATTCTGTAGCTGCTTGGTCAATTTTACTGATTACACCGATTGTTCTGGTACCTACAGTAAAACATGTAAAACACGAACCAATTAAACATTACCAGAAAGAAATGCAGCAAGAGACTTAGTGGGTAGATTTAAAATGAAATAATATCATAAACATCATGAAAAATACAAACTAATGCAAGTTTAACATTGAACCCACTCTCTGAATCATATTCCTTCGCAATTCTGAGGGCTCTTGATGACGAAACCTCTGGTGCCTGAACAGCAGGTATGATGACTAACAAAATCGCATCATTGTGTTGAGCATATTCACTAATCTGGGTATAAAAAGAAGTCAAATTATTAGAGGTGTTCATACAGAAAAGTTAATACAGCTACAGAAAAAGACAGCGTCATATAAGTTGAAGTGAACTAGTATCCCCATTACTCATGTTAAAACCTCTAACTGAAAGGAATATAGCATCTTCTCACCAGGGTATCATCCATAATTCTTTGATCTAATCCAGGCAAGTCAATCAATTTCAAAGGTGGAGCTGTAAATAATAAACAAGAAAAGGTAAGAACAATGTTACAAAATATATCAAAAAGAATACAAGCCCTTGTTCATTCTTGTTTCTTTTCATACTATCACTTGTCTCCATTCATATGTTGATAAGAAATTCTAGGATTTCATGAATGCAAAATTGTAGTAAGCAATGCTAATTGACCTAAGTAGTCAGGGACTTCGGGTAGAAGTAAAAATAAATTGCTGAAAATGGAAAAGAAACCTAACATTTGGTCACAAGGAAATAAGGTAATTATTCAATCAAGTTCAACAAGCCACTGTCATTATAAAAAGTAGCATTTGTTTGAAGCTCTAATCCCATAAGAAGACACTATCTGTCTTTCAAATATAGCTCTGTACCTTTCCTTTTCTCATTTTTACTAAACACCACTGTCATTAAAAAAAGTAGCATTTGTTAGAAGCTCTGATCCCATAAGAAGACACTATCTGTCTTTCAAATATAGCTCTGTACCTTTCCTTTTCTCATTTTTACTAAACACCACTGTCATTAAAAAAAGTAGCATTACACTATCTGTCTTTCAAATATAGCTCTGTACCTTTCCTTTTCTCATTTTTACTACACTTGGAACAAAAAAACTGAAGAAATATACATATGTCGTTGGTTATATCATCCTCAGTATGTTAACGAGGCACAATAGTGGAATGTAAATTAACTGTTAATGAATAATAGTTCAATTACAGGAAATGGTTAGGGATTAACCCATTTTGATGCAATGCATAATAATACCTTAAAGCAAAATAAGTGCTTGCAGGAAATGATGTCATCTTACATAATGCTCATAAATATTCTCCAAAACAATGAGAAACAGGTCTTCAGTTATAAAAAAATGTTCAAACAAGGAGTGGACGCACCTGTGCTTGTACGAAGTTTCAGATATATTTCATCCCTTCCTCTCCCTGATGAACCCTTACTCAGTCTATCCTGTAGAGAATGCCGTAGAGCACCTACAATGTGCCAATTTAGAAAGATCAAGGATGATTACAGACATTCAGAAATTAGTGTGCTGAGGTCATTAAGAGATTGTAAACATGCAAAAGTGCTAACAACATGCAATAATCATGAAGAACTGGATAACTAATTGAATGATAACATTTGAAAGTAAATTAGTAGCAAACTCACTTGCAGAAACCTGTTGAGATTTGTTGTCAATTTGCAAAATAATAGATTTGCTACTTAAAGAACCATCTCTATTCAAATCAATGCTTATTGGTGCCCTAGTAGCGCCATTTTCACCAGTCGGCTGCCATTATCAAATTAAACCAGACCAAAAATTAGAAATCCAATAAGTAAGATGAAACTCTCAAACATAATAATAATACAGAAAGAGAGCCGAACTTACCAAAACAGGATGTCCTATTAGACTATTCAGGACTGCAGATTTACCAGCACCCTATATAACACAACAAAGAGAGGTAAAATTTTAGGATGTCTCATCACACAACAAAAAACTTAACCATAAAACAGACATATGCATAAAACGGAGAGTTCAATAATCATCCATAAATCTCTTTCTCTTGTTATCTAAATGACAGTTGTTTTAGAGACCGACAAAGATAGAATTAAGACAGAAGAGGTCACTTGCCAGTTGGTTACATCAGTGCTAATTCAATTCCCAAGCAACACCACATTAATCACGATCTAAACAAGTATTTATGAGCAGCATAAGAAGTTTAAGATATCGGTATTGCATACTCAGTTAGCTGCACCATAACAAAGATAACTGAGAGGTCCTACGCTGAGTACTCGATTCGCAACTCAGATAACATTCTTAAGCCAATAAAATAATAACGACTACTACTAACACACTTAAACAACGCATCTAGTGTATATCTCCAATGTTAAACTCGCTCGTCGTGCCGTTGACGTATCCAATGCTCAACATCCTCAACTAATACATTTCTATCTCAAAATCACACAACCAAAAACACGCACATCCACAGGAATTATCAAGATTAATAATCACTAAATCAACAGATCCAACGATCTAATCTCTCATCCAATATTATAATAGAGTGAGAGAGGGAGAGAGCGGAACTTACAACATTGCCGAGAGCGACAGCGTTGAGGAAAGTGGAAGAGCGTCGGGACGAGGAAGACGACGACGAAGATGACGTCTCATCAACATCCTCATCGGCCAGCACCGCAGAGGCTTGCCTCATAGAATCGGCAAGCTGCGCCAATTCTTCGATCGCGTCCATCTGTTTCGACTAAAATTAATTTTTTTCTGAAAAAATTAAAAATCGGCCGGCAAAAGATGTGAAGAACCGAGGCGATTAACTCAGATTTAGATCGGCAAAGAAAGAGAGAGGAAATGAAACCGTAGAACAGATTGGATCTGAAATCCAATTGAAATGGGAAGGAAAAAGAGAAGATGGTCGAGCGATTAGCGAATATTTGTTGGATATTTTTATTATTTTTTCTTTTTTTTTGTCTTATAATTATATATATATATATATATATATATATAGACTAAGAAATGAAAGAGAAAGTGTTGGGAAAGGAAAAGGAAGTGAAACGGCGAGAGGTCAGAGGTGGAGTTTTCCTAAAGCTTCTTCGAATACTCTACTGTTCTTCTCTCATTCGTCCCTCTCTCTTCTCTGCTCAAACCTCAAAAGGCCCCAAACCCAAACAATAAGGACGACTCAACTTCTTTGTTTTGTTTTTACTTTTCAACCCTCTGACCTTAAATTTGAATTCTTTTCGGTTTGGGTTGTTTGCAACTTTGCAGGCAACTCCCCCATTTTCTTGACTTTTTTGTCCACGGGCACTCCTTCTTTTTTACACTTTATTGCCACTCCAAAAAAAAAAAAACAATGACTTATCAGTTTGAGTATAATACTATGAACTGTATATTTATTTTTAATGAAGTAAATGTAGTTTAAAAAGTTTAAATTAATTTTTATTATTTATAATATTACATTATACTTTCATATGATAATAATAATAACACCATAAATCCTATTTAATAACTTTTTAATATATGCCTCTAAAAAGTAGTCCAAATAAAAGCATTTTACTTTTATTTAAATATTTTTTCTAGTAAATTTCAATTGACAATCTTCAAGTTCATATTTTCTTATTTAACGATTTTAATTTTTATTTAATTTGTAGGGATATAATTAGAAATACAAGTCAAAATTAAGTTACATTCCATTCCATAAAATACTGATACATATCAAACACTGTAATAAGAATTCACTTAACTTTCTTATTAAAATTTTTATAAATATTCAAACATGTGGATATCTTTACTCTCTATAAATTTATTTTCTGTTGAATCATATTCCGTACTCACTTTACTTTCTCGTCAACCTAACAGAGCCTTAGTTGATATCAACGAGATTGTCTCAGATCTCACATATCAGTGAAATTTCTACTGAATATTATTGTTTTAGTAACAAGATTTTAATTAACGTTAATATTTCAAAATGATATATTTAATGAATTAGATTTAGATTAATTGAATTTTGAAGTAAAAATAATCGTTCTAAAAACCCACATAAAAATAATGTAATGTTAATTTAATTTTATAAAATATTTTTTATTTTAAAGTTTCAAAAAATCATAACCAAAATAATTATCACTTTAATTTCAACTTTAACTTAAGTTTGCTATAAAATTTATTTTC
>JAOQMP010000209.1:2358575-2369206 GCA_027563575.1 Erythroxylum pedicellare | reverse complement strand
GTAACATAGCGAAATGTTGTTTAGATGAAGAGTTTAAAATGTAATGCAATGCACATTTGTTTATCATTTTACATTTCATTATAAATCTTTCAAATTAGAGGTTTTTTATTTTTATTATTTAAGATGGAATGAGATGTAATATGAAACTCTTCTCTTCCATCTCATTTTCCTCATTTTAAAAGATAAAATAATATTACATTTCATTTTATTCCATCAATAAACCCCTAATCAAACACAATTTTAATTAAAAAAGGAAATTTACGATTTAAATAGTATTAAATTGTTATGAAATTGTTACGTAATAAAAATTCGAAGAATATGAAATATAATTAAAGAAAGAGTTTGCTCTTACTCGTATAAAAAAGTTGAAGCTTAATCGAAGAAAGTCATTATTGAACAAAAATTAATTAATTAATTTTAATTTATAATAATTAATTAATATATTAATTTTTAATAATAAAATTATTAAAGTAAATCAAACTCGAAAATTATATATAGCCTATATTGTTACACAGCAAGCGAGACCCATTATTTGAAATATATAATAATATATTTTATTACCACGCGTAAAATTATCTTTTTATTTAAAAATATAAAAATAATGATATATAATATATTATTAAGAGTTAACTTTGCCCAAATTTTCAATCATTTAATTTTTTTTATTATTTTGAAAATGTTAGGGCCTATTTATTTTTATTTTTTTTCAAATTTAATAAAAAATCTGAGTTTTTATTTTTATTTTTAAAAAACAGTAGAATCGAATATTCAATTTGAACGTTTTATAATGATAGAATTTAAATTATATTTTATTATAAACGTATTTTGTTTTAAATTAAATAAGTACAAAAAGAGGTTAGAAAGAACAGAACCACAAATTGAAAAGAAGATTGAAAAATCTCAGCATTCATTCGTGTCGGCAGCCATGGCTTTTTGAATTGTGGGGTGGGGCACTCTTGAATTTGACTTGAGAACTTGAGGTGAGGCCCTTTTGGTAGTTTTAAGAACTTCAGTTCTACCAAATAAAATAGGAAGAAAAGGCTAAAAGTTAATTTATTTGGTGATGAGACACTTACTTTGCAATCAAATTATAATATAATCGTTTAGATTACAGAGCTATGAGAATCTGTCAGAGATTGCAGAAACAAAATCGTTCGCATTAAATGTTCATTATTGCAGCTAATAATTAACTAATTAATCGAATGGGCGCGTGTGCTTTTGATCTGATTCACCGCCCTCCATAAACCTCACCCTGAAATTGTCAATTTCAGCTTCTGTCAGCGTCTTGATTCCAGTTCTGTGTTTCTCGTTATTACATTTTCTTCTTTCTCATTTTCAGCCAAAACCCATGTTTTCTATTTGATTTTTCTTGTTTATTGTAGGATTCCACCTATGGGATTGTATGATCCTGTCTCCGTACCCTGATCCCATTCTTGGGTTTTTTCCTTTTGTGATTTTGTTTGAAGATTTGATTCCATTTTTGTGTCGAACTTCACTCAGTAGGTTGGTTCTTTGGGGTTGGAAGTGGAGGGTCTGTCTCTTTCTGAAACCTTCAAAGGTTCAGTTCAGCCTTTTTAAGGGCTGCGGTGGAAAAGAAGAACCTTTTGGAGTTTAAAGAATTGGGTTTTGGATTGTTGAATGAAACGAGAATGACGAAGAGAAGGAACAGAGGAGACAAAGATGAGACACTGGAGAAACATGTGGGTTTGCTTAAACTAGTGCAGATATTGTCTTTCTTGTTAGTTTTTATTGCTGGTATGATCAGTGGCTTGACTTCAAGTACCCACATCAACAACTACTTCAATTCGCAAACTGACTTATTTATCACTAAAAAGACTGGATCAGCGATATCTACAGGTTATAATTGCACCGTAGTTAAGTCTTGTAAGAAGGTTGATTGTTTGAGCATGAAAACGTTTATCCATCCCACGAATTTGACCCATCGGATGAGTGATGAAGAGATTTTCTGGAGAGCCTCTCTGGTGCCACACAAGAATCGTTATCCCTTCGATAGACTTCCTAAAGTTGCCTTCTTGTTTTTGACTAGAGGGCTTTTGCCAATGTTGCCTTTGTGGGAAAGGTTCTTTAGAGGCCATGACAAGTATTTTGCTATATATGTTCACGCACCTCGTGGTTATCTGCTCAATGTTTCAAGCGATTCTCCATTTTACAGGAGGGAGATTCCAAGTCAGGTATGAGCTTGCTTTTTCTCAACTGTTCTGGATTAGTTTTGTGTAACGATTGTTAGATTGGCATGGATTGAGATCCTTAAACTGAACTACGATACTTACAAAGTCACATTTTTCGTTTCTCTGTGTATGAATCATTAGGTTAGTCCCCTCTCTTTATGTGTGAATTATTGGGTTAGGAACTAACATGAAGAACATTTCCATTTGAGAAAGACATATTTTGATGCTTTGTTTTGAAGCTAAGCTTGCCTAATTCCAAGCAGTGGAGGTAGACCATAATGATGTTTTGGGAGGATGCAACAAGGAGAGAAGGAAGAGTGACAAGATTGTTGAGTTCTGTGGAGTACTTGAATTGGCTTTATGTTGCTTCTGGTTGGGATTGAGTTAAATGGTGTGGAAGGATTTGTAGCATAAGTTGAATTTACAACTTTTTCCAAGTGAACTTCATGACGTGAGAAGCTTATTATGGATGCAATGATGGGGTCATAGTATTTAGCCAAGAAGCATAGATTTATACCTCTGAGATTATGGTGCTGATAGGTGGCTTTATTGAAGATAGCTTGCGTGAGGAAGAAAGAGGAAGCATATGAAGGACAATAGGATTATGGAGAAAGACGAAGAGAGGACAGGATTATGGAGAAAGACAAGGAAGAAATACGACGGACATAATTTTCAGAGATGGAAGGATTGTAATCAAGTAGACTGCAACTCAGTCCCTATAGAAATTTTGTTTTTGGTGCAGCACCATCTTGCAAGGAACAATTTTATCTGTTGATGACATAACCATACCAGTATGAATTATTCATTGAATGAGCATTCGAATATAGAGATACATATGAACGTGTATTTGATAATTGAATGATGCGTTACTGTAAAATCTTATGAGGGAACTTGTCAACTCAAATTTTGATTGTTAATAATAAGGTTGCGAGGATTATGCTTGTCCTTATGGGTGACTATGAATTCTAATTAGATGAATGAAAAGTAAAAAGCTGGAACCGTTAGGGAACATGTGACAATTCAGCTTCCATTTGTGTGCATTGTTCGACAGATGCACCTTGCTCTTTCTGCCGCCACTCCTTAAGTGAAATTCTGTCTATAATTATGGTTCTATGCATTCCATATGAATCCGTTATAATGATTGTGATATAATGCCAGCCTTTTTTATGATTCCTGCAAGTAACACTGTCTGATGATTGTCTTATGCCTTTCTTTTGAGTCCTTTATTTCCCTTTTCAGAGTGTTGAGTGGGGAACAATGTCACTGTTTGATGCGGAGAGGCGTCTTCTAGCGAATGCACTACTTGACTTTTCAAATGAACGATTTGTTCTACTCTCTGAGAGCTGCATCCCGGTCTATAATTTCCCAACTGTCTACAACTATCTCATTCAATCAAATCATAGCTTTGCTGATTCATACGATGATCCCACTCGTTATGGTCGGGGACGCTACAGCCGCAAAATGTTTCCTGATATTAAGCTCCCTCAGTGGAGGAAAGGTTCTCAATGGTTTGAACTTCAGCGTACCCTTGCTGTTTACATTGTCTCAGATTCCAAGTATTACACCATCTTCAAGAAATACTGTAAGCCTGCTTGCTATCCAGATGAGCATTACATTCCAACTTACCTGAACATGTTCCATGGGCAACTTAACGCGAACAGGACGGTGACATGGGTCAATTGGTCGATGGGAGGTCCGCATCCGGCAACATACGAAGGAGTTAATATCACGGAAGGTTTTATACAGTCGATACGGAACAATGGGACACAATGTTCATATAATTCAGAGATGACATCTGTGTGCTACCTCTTTGCTCGGAAGTTTGATCCAAGCGCACTGGAGCCATTGCTCAATCTCGCCTCAACGGTTATGGAGTTTTGATTCTCTCCCTTCTTTTGACAATGTCATGGCTAAGGCAAGCTTTGTTTTTGTAGGGGCTCCCAGTTATTGGGAGGGCCAGAAACCTGGCTCTCCAAAAAGATTTTGTTTTGTGGCCATTGTATAGCCTTTGCTTTTGTTTCTATTCCTTAGGCGTCAAGTAGTATTGAGCCTTTTTGAGTTTTTATTTAATGTGACATGAGAAAATTCTTATGTCAATAATTTTCTCTCTGTCTATTTTGATTGATCTCTTTTTGAGTTTTGCTTTTTAGTTTTTGTATAATAATAATAATAATAACAACCATTACTGACTTCACCATCCGACTTTGACCATCAAACTCCCCTATGGGCTATGGCGACTAGCAACCTTTGTTTTTCTTGCAGGATTGAGTTCCAGTACAATGTTCAAGGAACATAATGATCTATGGAATCAAATATCAAGTAAAGAAACATCAAAATCATTGATGAATTAACCTCAAGAACCATATACAATAGTCTCCAAAACCAATGATACTATACAAATTCCTTAAAAACACCAAAAGGCATAACCAAACTATGTACATTTTAGGAACCTTTTTGCCATGAAACTGGCAACATTGTGTTCTGATAAGAAAACTTCAGTGTTTGCTGAAACATTTTCAATGGAAGAATAAACTGATGATCAATCTCGACGTCAACTGTTTCAAGTCGAGTCCAGGATTACCAGAATTATTGAGTGCGTGTTATGTATCAATGAATATGTATCAACATCTGTAACCTTGTCTAAGTTAGGATGCCATTCTTTCTTGACGCTCAACTATACACTTATGGTTTAAATAGGATCAATGCTTTGTTTGGTTTTTGGATCGTTGGAACGGATCGATCCAACATCTATCCTCTTCTGCAGCTTTTTGCCATCTCTTCCTGAAGGCTGCCATTTCAACACCGGACTGTCTTCTAACCTGCACATACATACGTTTTTATCATTACATGCTTGTCCGCAAGGAATGGTACCGCAAAATTTACAGAAGGCATAAAATAGTCTGGAATGATGAGAATGATCAAGAGAATATACTTCTGGTCTATTATCAACTATCTGAGCCTTGGGCGATGCCTGCAACAACAAAATCAATACATGTCATATGTCTAATGATACATTCTGTTTCAATACAAAATAAGATTCACGTCAGTCCTAATGATTCCAAGTTTTCCTCCTGCTCCAGAAAAGGAAATCGCCGAGCATTAGGATTAATCTAGAATACAATATGAAGATATAGGAGGTATAGAAAGTAAATGATTCAGGCCATAATGTTTGCTTTTGAACAACAATAGGTATCTTCAACTTGGCAATTTCTACATGTTCTGTCACTAGTTCAGAATTCTGATCGGTCTTTACTTGTTGGATATAAATATAAGAACAACTGTCAGAAGCTATGGTCTGAAACATGTCCAAAATAAGAGAGTGACATTAAAACATTTTGGAATCAACCACACCAACATCACTCTTCACACACTTACTTTACTTTGATTGAATACACCAAGTGTGGGAAGACCGAGATGAACAACGTATTCAGAATCAACCACGCCCACATTTTTTGTGCGATCACCCTGCAGAAAAGAGAAGAACAATAAGTATTCCAAAGCCAAGGGAATCATAAAAGAAAACCACGTTAGAGTCTGAAGTTACTTGTGAACAATAGCCGAGCTGCATATCCAAACCCCATGCATGGACCAAGTCATTCTGCAAAGGGGAAAGACAATCAGTCTCATGAAGATAAATATGATGTAAAGGTGAAAATGAATACATATGGTTTACGTGGACCAAGTCATTTCGCATATGGATTACATGTCAAGTTTTACAGTACCAAACATCAAAAAATTAGAGATACACTTATACGAAGGTTCTATACCTGAATCATGTACCATGCACAACGCCAGGCTGCCCTTGAGAAGACGGGAGCCATCATTTCCACCCAACTGCATCAACAGAATTCATTTACTGCATAAGAACAACATAATTCTAGGCTATTTCACAAAATTCATTTCCATTTCCAACTAAAAGAAAGGAACTATTGAACAAAACAAAGCAATTGTTTACTCATTCTTACCCAACACATGGTGGAGAAGTACTGTTCTCGTTGCACCTCCCATGGCCTTTAAATTTATACATCCTTCTGCTCAAAAAATAAACCATATGGGTCCGTTTCTGTTAAATGCTTCGGGAAATAATTATAGTCCTTGGCCTAAGCATCTGAAGTTGCTTATAATAAATTTCAAAAGTATCACAAGTCACAAGGCTAAGACAAACAGAGAAGTCCGTCCTATTGATATGAAGACAATTATATGGACTACTTAGTTCTTATATAGACGGGAAAAAAAAAAAGAAAATTACGATAATCGTACGTCATTTAATTTCGGTCTTCTTGTTCAGCCATAGATAAAAAACAGAAAAGTGAAAACATAATATCATGGTGGCTGAGCCACGAAATGAGTAATGTAGTCACTACACAAGTACGAGAAGACGTTCGTAGCAACTTATACTCACCTATGTACTTTATATTTTCTCTGGCGTGCAGTAATTACATGATGAACCTCTGACTTCACAGGATCAAGTGCTGGTTGTGATATTTCAAGCCCCTCATCTTTAACAATGGATAGATATCTACAAGGTATTTAACATGTCCTATACATGTCATGATGTCACATCCACGAAACAAACCAATTGTAAAGAACACCAGAAATGACACATTTGCTGATAAAAGTTGGTACCTAAAAGTGTTGTTTGTGTGTAAAATTAGTCAACTAAGGAGGCAACAAGAGTTAAGAGAAATCCTCTTTCCATCATTGAATTGAAAGTCGACTAAAATGTCAACATAAGAACATTTCACAAATGTATTGCTTTTGGAATTTGGACATAACAAGCCAGAGTGCATCTTATGTCAAAACAGGCTATACAACCAACAAGAAATGGATTTCTTAAGGTTATGAAAATCTAAATTAAGAACCACCTTCATTACAGACATCCATACCGTGTTGGATCAAAATTCTCAACTCCAAGGTCTTCATCCCAAAGGAAAATGTAATCATAATCTGCAACTATATCTGGATGTAGGAAACGTTTGGCGAACCACCTATTAAACCAAAGTAACTTTTCATGTACGGATACACAGCATAAGTTTGTAAATATGTTCATATGGAATATGAATGTTAAAAAATAAGTATAAATCTAAAAGTGCACTGTCCTCCGATGGAATAAAATAAATCTTACCATTTTGTTTGATTCATGGCAGAAATATGGATGGCACCATCACTCCATGACAGGTCCCTCCATTTATCCACAATACCATCATAATGAAAAAGCATAACAACAAATTGACTCAAAGGAAACTGCAATAGAAATATGAATATTTGGAATAAATATGGCAAGAGCATCATGAATGATACAAAAAATGCCATACAAAAAATACACATATTGGCACTAACCTTTTTCACAATTTGGTCCACGATAAGTTTTTGCTTCATTCCGACTGCAATTGCTAACAAGTTCATTGAAGTATTTGGCTTGGTCTGCCAAAGATTTATCATGCAACATCAAAGCAAAATCTCAACTAAAAATTTTCAAAAATCATCCATTATTTCAATTTCAACAAATAGAACTCCAAATCCATATTCAGCATATCAGAAATCAAAACGTAAATTCTCGCATCCAGCATGAACAGGTCTGTTTCCTTCTATTGTAAAGTCCTTACTAGTCATTAGAAGCAACACGCTAGATTTTGAATTGTTAAGTCATAAAACTTGAAAAGAAAACATTATCAATTTGGTTCCAACATTTGCAAAAATGGAGTTTCATTGTTTCCTAATAAATGCTTTTAGAAAAATTCTCCATTATCAAATTTTTTGTACGAAATCATGCATGACTATCCCGTAATGCAAAACATAAAAAGAGACTTTAGGATCTGTAGGCACAACCATACATATATATACTAAGCTTCTAAACAATCAATTTTACTTACATCTTCTGTAGTATTGTTCCATAACGGTCGCATTTGAAAATCAGAAGTTTTGACAATTATTCCTTCGGGTAGGGCATCAGTTCCAAAAGGCCTGCAATGATTCTAAGCAATAGAGATCACAAATTAAATGGAAATTCAAGTGATTGATCCACATAAAATTTTATTGATCTTAAATTAGAAGACAAACCTTGCATTTATTTGATTTTGCACTCTGCATTGTCCCAGGGACTTCCCATTTTGCCAATTTCTGTGAGAACAATGTCCAAATAAAATCATCTTGGTAGATTCGTTTCCAATTCACACCATTAATCATCCAGCAACAGAACAAAAAGACAAGATAAAGGTAAGAAGATAAAAGCTCCCCCCGTTATCTACATTTTTATCGATGGTTGTTAAAAAAATGTTATGAACAACTTCTAACAATGCTCAAAGAAAGGAATCAACTTCTCTCATGGATGATACACCATGTGCAGTGACAATGAAACTGCTTTCTGACATATTTCATCAAGTATACTTCAAAGCAGTGTCCTTGACTATCAAGAAAAAATGAACCCACTCCTTATGACAGCCTTCCCACATGATAAAAACTCCACCATTGCCTATATAATTCTTGTAAAGTTAGCAACTTTTAGAAATATAATACCCGGCAAGATCACCTACTAGTCAGTTTTTCCTTAGCAAAGCCACTGTGTGCATGCAAAGTAGGTAAGGGACAAAGCAATGCAATTTAAATGAAAATACAATCAGGAACTCGCATAATTTTTTAACTTCTACGTCTTAAAAGCAAAGAGTAAAAGACGGCTTAGATAGTTCGATTTTTTATATCCCCATTACAAAGCATTCCACTGCAAGCTCTGTTAAGTGCAGTAGAATCCTCATGACAAAATATCCAACAATGATATCAACAAGAAATGTCAAAATTCTCTTACAAAACATGTCCAAACCACCATTCTCTGCAGGAATAAACTATGGAAAGGCGGGAGGTACTCACAACTTTGTATTCCTCTCCAATCAATTCATTACCAATGAGGTAAGTGCCACATATCAATGTAGCTATAACTAGAAAACTGCAGAAGCGTGATTTACTCTTAGGATCTGAAGGAACAAGAGCCTGAGAATAAAATTAAAGAATCATTTTCACACTGATACACATGGAGTAAAGAATGACAGAAAATGAGAAAGTTAAAGAAATGTTTCCACCAATTGTAAACATGCATTAAATGCTTCAATGAAATAACTTTTTTTTCTTTTCTTAATAGTTTCCTTAAGATTAGAAAATCAATCAAAGCAAAGCCATGAATCTGATAGATTTGTGATGAATACAGAATCAAGGGCTTAGGATCCATAAATCTTAAATAGAAAAGGATATGATTCTTCCTGCAAGATGAAAAATAACAAAACAGAATCTACTAAATAATACAAATAAAGAAACAGTTCATCATCGACCTAGAAAGCATTTATTGACTTGGTGCCTATCAAAAAACAGATACCATGATACAAAGAACATTTGAAAGACAAGTAACTTAAAAGTAATAAATGGAAAGAAATTCTATAAATTATACTCATTTATCAATATTAATACAGTCTTTTGGATATACTTCTCCATGAGAAATAGTTCAAGTCTCAAAGTGCAATAATCTCCATCCTAGTGGTTCGGGAAATAAAAATACTGATCAATTAATTTCTGAAACTGAAATTAATATGAAAATTTGAGAAGCAGTTTGAAGTTGCAAAATTGAAGTGCTGAAACGCTTTTGATGAATAGATTAAAGCGTTAAGAGGATCCAAACAGAATTCACTGGTGAGAAATAAGTTGGACAAAATCCCCACGTCATTCGAACAAGTTGATCAAATTCAAGAATTTGCTCTTCATGATGAGAAGGATATTCAACAACAACAAACTGTCCTCAAGTCCAAAAAGCGATCAAGTTACAGGGATGAATTCAACTTGCATCCTCCATTTACATAATACATCAAGAAAGACTTGGAACTTGGATCACTCTTCAAACTAAATTTCAAGTGACTTCTTTTAAGGTATACTTTAAGTTGCAGAAACCAAGAAAACTGCAGTCAACCCGTCAGAATATACCTCAAAAGAGGAAGCCTAAGACAAGTTTTTTTAATCCCCTCAGTCCCAAAAGGAGCAGAAAAAAGGTCCTTTCTTTTCCTTTCTTAAGGACAAGTAGAACAGAAGAAACCACAATTATAATCCTTAACGAGAAACAATCATCGTTATCAGAAACCCACAAAGGAAATAAAACAGGAAACAAAGAGAGGAAGCGGTGAAAGATCTTCATAAACACCAGCACCAGCACCACCACCAACAACAGAAATATAAAAAAAAAAAAAAAACTTTGTGGACATATTGCAACAGAAACAATTCAAAGCACATGCATACACACAGAGCAAGAGGTGAGCGTTTTGGGAAAAGGCTTACACGAAAGGAAGTCTTCATTATTGAGCAGGAGTGGCAAGCATGAAGAGGAAGAAGAAGAAGAACGAACAAGTAAAAGGAAGGTTGAATCAAAGTCTTTTTGTGGGATTTTAGTTAGTTGAATATATATCTATG
>JAOQMP010000209.1:2308534-2325602 GCA_027563575.1 Erythroxylum pedicellare | reverse complement strand
AAATTAATATGTCTTTTACCTCTCCTATTATTATCCATATCTAATTATTTGCCATATAATTCAAAATTATCCTTGTGACATATTATATTATATGTTAATTTATCGAAAATAATTTTTTTATTAGATAAGCATAATATTGTGTATTGTTGGACGTCTCCAATATTATAATGATGAGACACTGGTAGTTTTAAAAAACCCGGTGAATTGACTTAGGTTATAGGTGTAGTTCATGTTATATTGATTGCATCTTTTGGCGTGAATGTTTATTCCTTACCTTAAGACCAAAATGGTTATCGGGCAATAATAATTGCAAAGTACAAGATGCTTATTTAGTGAACATTTAGAACTGGCTCTACTCAAACTTTTTTGGTTCACCTCAATATTTCATATTTGTCTGATTTCTTTTTTTATACATAGGAAAAGAAAACAAAACAAAAAATGCAAAGAGAAAAGGGAACTAGACCCTTTCAAAAGTGACGCAGACAGCATCGCTAAGAACAACAACATCAACAAAAGCAAGAGGAGTAATCCAAATTTGGAATGGTTCTTGTCCATGGCTTCCTCGTTTAACAAGAAGATCCACCACACTATTCCCTTCTCGAAGAATATGCTCACATCTTACAGACCAATCCCAACCGAGAATAATTTTGATATCTCCAATTAAGTTACCATAAGGATGAAAATTCTTGTTTGTACTTTCCAATCCCTGGAGAGCTTCTAATGAATCTGAAGTTAAACAAATGTCTCTATAATTTTGATTCAAAACAACAAGTAACCTAGTACAAATAGCTAATAATTTAGCACTCATATTTGAATCACGGCCAATAAATTCGAAAAAACCTCCCAACCAATGACCATGATAATCTCTAATTACACCACCAATGCCCGCATCTCCTGGATTACCTAGAACACTACTGTCGACATTTAAAGCAACAGCATCGCCTCTTTGAGGCTTCTAGGTAACCAAACGAGTGCTTTTGTGCATATTAACACGGTCTAAACCAAGATAAGAATTCCATTCGTTAATCATATTATGAATAAAGTGTTTTTGTTCAAACTGACTAATCGCGACATTTTTAATGACCCTTGTCTGAATGTTGTTGAGAAGTTTTTAGATATTAAGTGTACCTCTTTATAATGTAATTTTAATGTGGTCGATTTCTCCTCTTTTGCAATCAATTTTGCTATAATTGAAGGTAGAATTAATAAAGATTTATTTTTCGATTCATCCCTAAAGTTGAATACTTCATTCAAGAATTAATTTTGATCTGATACGTAAAAATCAATGAAAAAAGACAAATCTCTTATGATACATTAGATCTGACTCGGTTATTGATAGAGTGAATATATATAGAATTGATAATTAATAATTGTGAATAATACAAAGTAAAATACTAATTTGATAAGAGTAAGAAAACGACGCCGAAAGAGATAGAGTGGGTGTTTGGTAGCGGGCTTTACTAAACCCCGAATAGGGACAGAGGAGGGAAGTGTGTGGAGGAAGAGAAGGCGTAGGACAAGAAAGATGCGCAGGATATATAAAAGGGTCCCATCACCTCCCTGCGCAAATTAGGGGTACTCCTCTTACCAAATTCCACTAACCGCACCCCCTGACGTGGAGAAAGAGAAGGCGTAGGATAAGAAAGATGCGCAGGATCTATAAAACGGTCCGATCACCTCCCTGCGCAAATTAGGGCTACTCCTCTTACCAAATCCCACTTATTGCACCCCCTGATGCATGATATATTGGTACTTCTCTACCATTCTCTCTCCATGTATTCTTCAGAGACATGTTGGTTGTATGTTAATTTGAGTGATTACAGGGAAATGAATATGAAATATAATCCATGTGTAACGTTGATGCCCTTTTTTTTAGAGCTTTTTTTTAATCATGGGCAACATTCAAGTTTGAGACTTTGATTCTGATGTGAATGTATTTAGCTTGAGATAATTATTTTGGGTTTTTTTTTTTGGATTGTTCTCGTTTATGTTTTTTTTTTTTAGGGCATTCGTTGCTGGGATGGGGGGGTCAGAGGTGGGAATGTTGTGGGAAACAGTTTTGACAAAGATTAGGAAATGTTATTATCTGGTTATCTGGTTTTGTATCGTCTGGTGTAGCTCTATATATGTCTGTAGACTGTATTATAGGATGTGCAAAAAGGAAAACAAATGACAAAGCTTTGTTTAGTCTTCAGTGGAATGGAAATTTTATAAAATTGTGGGTTAATGCAAAAGCATTTGATTTCGACTTTGTATTTTAATTTAGTGTTATTTTCTAATACAGTATAGATGTTTTTTTATTCAATGCTGGTGATTACCCAATAAACTCTTGTTAGTTGGTTTCACAAACAGCTTCTTCCTGCTTCATCTTCGCTTATAGATTTAAATTAGATGAGCTTGCTACGTTTGAAGGCGATAAGGTTGAACTTCTTTGCTTTTCTGTCCTCATATATGTAACGTGTGCGTAGGAAATTTTGAAAGGAAGAGTGATGTAGTGGTTCTAATTCTTTTACTGACTTTGTCCATTGACATGGGCCTAAAAATCTTGAGGGACAGGAAGAACTCTTTGGTAGATGTTTTATTGTTAATAATTGTTTGTTGTTGGAGATTAGAGTTTTTGACTATTTTTTCTTTTCTCGAGTCTCATCAGGAGATATTGTTTTTTTCGTTTGTTTTGGGACACAGAGGATGTTATTGTTCTTGGAGAAGAGGACGGTCACTTAGATTCATGGCTCTCATGGGTTGTGGAGTTTTTTCTTTTGTTACTTGTTTTGCTTCCCAGTGTTTACTGTATGTGGCATATGATTCCAAGTTTTTGGGAATGCTTGTCAAATTACCTTTTATTTTCAATCTGACATGTACACCATGCTATGATGTGTTTAGACAAATGTCTTTGGAAACTTTGTCTTATTGCTACATTGGTTGCAGCTATACTGAATACACTTTACTCAGGTAAATGAGAAAGATATGATGTCTCAAGAAGCTGGGCATATGCTTGTATACGAAGATCCCTCAGACCACCGATCTATATCTTTGGACGATACTAGCAGTACAGAAGAATCGCCTAATGAAACTAGACTGTCATTGGAAACTGCCAATGATGCAATTCCTTATATTGGACAAAGATTTGCTACTCATGATGCAGCTTATGAATTTTACAGTGAATTTGCAAAGAGGTGTGGATTCTCAATCCGTCGTCATCGAACAGAAGGCAAAGATGGAGTTGGCAAAGGACTCACAAGACGGTATTTTGTTTGCCACCGAGCTGGGAACACCCCTGTTAAAACCTCAAATGACAATAAACCACAAAGAAACAGGAAATCGTCACGGTGTGGGTGTCAAGCATATATGAGAATAAGCAAGACTACAGAGTTAGGAGCACCAGAATGGCGAGTGACTGGTTTTGTAAACCACCATAATCATGAACTCTTGGAACCAAATCAAGTTCGTTTCCTTCCTGCTTATCGAACTATATCAGATGTGGACAAGAGCAGAATACTCATGTTTGCTAAAACAGGGATTTCAGTGCAGCAAATGATGAGGCTCATGGAACTTGAAAAATGTGTGGAGCCTGGATATTTGCCCTTCACTGAGAAGGATGTAAGGAATTTACTTCAGTCATTTAGGAAATTAGATCCAGGGGAGGAAACTATAGACTTATTAAGGATGTGCAGAAACATCAAAGAGAAGGACCCAAACTTCAAATTTGAGTGCACACTTGATGGAAACAACAGGTTAGAGAACATTGCTTGGTCATATGCATCGTCTATCCAATCATATGAGATTTTTGGTGATGCAGTGGTATTTGATACAACACATCGCTTAACTGCATTTGACATGCCTGTTGGGATATGGGTTGGGATGAATAATTATGGCATGCCTTGCTTCTTTGGCTGTGTACTTTTAAGAGAAGAAAATTTGAGATCGCTATCATGGGCATTGAAGGTAATAGATCGAAACAATCTTTACTTTGAAAAGTTACTCTTACTTTCACTTGAACAACTTCAATTGGATCTCTGATTGGTTCTAGCAAGAGCATTTATAAAAAAATGGCCACAGACTGTATGTCCTGAAATTGAATAAAGGTATTTAATAGGATAATAAGGGTTAAGGTAGTAATGAGATGGTAAAAACATTGGGCTGACCAGGTATGCATCACCTTGAAATGAGAGTTGAGGACTCATGTGAGCTATTGCCATTTATTGATTTCCAAATTGTATTTTTGTTAAAACTGGCAGGCCTACCCGACCTTCATATGCACCTTTGTTATAGTTATTGCATGCATGATCTTTTTTGATAATGCAGCTGAGCGTTTGACGTGTGCAACTTCAACTCTTAGGGTTTTACATTTATACTTTCTTGTTTTGGGAAGTGATATTTTCATTTTTTTTATTTGTGGAGAGGCATAAACATTAATACATATTCATGTTCAACTGGGGCATTTTGGCTGATTTTTTTTCTTTTACTTTCCATGAAAGGCATTTTTAGGGTTCATGAATGGGAAGGCTCCACAAACAATATTAACTGATCAGAATATGTGCCTCAAAGAAGCAATAGGAATGGAGATGCCGTCAACAAAGCATGCACTTTGTATATGGATGATTGTAGCAAAGTTCCCATCTTGGTTTAATGCTGTTCTAGGAGAACGTTACAATGAGTGGAAATCAGAGTTCCATCGTCTATACAACCTTGAATCAATTGATGACTTCGAATTGGGCTGGAGGGATATGGTTAATTCCTTTGGTCTTAACACCAACAGGCATATTGCAAACTTGTACGCATTAAGAACACTTTGGGCCTTGCCATACTTGAGAAGCTATTTCTTCGCAGGAATGACTGCAGCTAGCCATTCAAAAGCAATCAACAGCTTTATCCAACGGTTTCTGAGTGCACAAACTCGACTTGCACACTTTGTGGAGCAAGTATGTTCTCTCCCAGTTATTCCTTGCAATTACTAGAGAAAAAATTTTGTGGTGCCAGTCTTCTTGCTTATTTTAGTCAATATTATTGTTGGTGTTCAAGGTATAGTTTTGCTTTTGAGTTTGCTTTTATTCGATATCTGTCTTATTTTTGGTGAATGTAATGGTTGTGATATACATTTAAACTTGGCTTAAGTCTCTGTGTTCAGTCATCATTTATCTTCCAACATTTCTTCTTCTGAAAATGTGGGACAGCTTTCTTTGTGTTTGAATTAGTTCCCCTGCAACCAGGTTGCTGTTGCGGTGGATTTCAAAGATCAGGCTGCTGAACAGCAAACAATGCAGCAGAATCTTCACAATATATGCCTGAAAACTGGGGCACCTATGGAATCACATGCCGCTGCAATATTGACACCTTACGCCTTCTCTAAGCTGCAAGAACAACTTGTTTTAGCTGCACACTATGCATCATTTCAGATGGAAGATGGTTTTCTTGTGAGACACCACACCAAACTTGAGGGAGGCCGAAAAGTGTATTGGGTTCCCAGGGAAGGTATCATTAGTTGCAGCTGTCATCAGTTTGAGTTCTCTGGAATTCTCTGTCGACATGCACTTCGAGTTCTTTCCACAGGGAACTGCTTTCAAATACCTGAGAGGTACCTTCCTATTCGTTGGCGTCGAATCAGCACATCCCCTTCGAAATATATTCAGAGTTCTACAAACAATCATGGAGAAAGAATTCAGTTGCTACAAAATATGGTGTCAAATCTCATAACTGAAGCTAACAAGTCTCGACCAAGGCTGGATATTGCAATTGAGCAAGTTTCTATACTCTTATCTCGCATCAGAGAGCAACCATTTCCGTCACAGTCTGCAAGGGACACTTCCTCCATGCATAGATCTCTTTAGCGCCTAAGAATTGTGTTTGGATTTTCCTGCAACAAACCCATCTCTTTGGAAAGCAAAGATGGCAGATTACAGAAAGCAAAATAGAGTAGCCTAATTCACTTTGTGGGGTCAAAAACTTTAGTAGATTTTGGGAACATGCATGCAGCTGTAGATCTCCCGGTTGCATCTTTTGTACCTGTTAGGCTGTTAGTTCTGGGGCAGAAGTTTTATGAGGAGCCTGTTTCATGTATAAATATATACATGACAAAGGAAGAAGCTTATGTACATTATGTAATATCCATGTCTGAAAATTTAAACTTCACTATAGTATAGATTAGAAGGAAAGAGTTGGGATATAATTTTCTACTTGCATGAAAGGAATAAAGAAAAAGCAAGAAAGAGTTGTATTTTTAAGAAATACAAACAAATTGACTGCATTGTTTTTCTTCTTGCTCCCCTGACAGTGACCATTTCAACAACTGTTAATTTCAGAAGCAAGTTCCAATCTTTCTTTTTGCCAGACTTCAGAAGCCATCTACAATGAAATCCATTCAATGGATCGCCAAGATCTTGCTGAAATTTTTTTTTTTTCATTTTTGGTTACTTTAGCTTCTCTGGGCATCCAAAATCCTCCAATTTTATCCCACCTGCAAGCCTAATAGAATGTTCTTCCACTTGAGGTCACAATGAACGATACCATTCTGATGAACGTACTTCAAACCATAAAGTAACTTCCCGTGTGCACAGCGGATTCCCCTATCGTCCAATGACCAGAATTTATCCCCAACGTCTTTCAAGCTACCTCAAGCCGTAAACTCCAGGAAATGTTCAGGCTGCTTTCACCATTAGACCCTTTCAGTTCAACTTTTCCTAGGAACCTGACAAACATACTGGGAATTCAATGTCTCGAGCTTATTGGCCTCGTTCATTAGAGATTCTACGGCAAAAGAGTGTGCCCATGGCCTGGTTCATTGCCAAATTGACACTCATGTGATCCTGAACCAATAACTTTACCTTTCATCAGGTTTACAGGTTATTGTATGCACCCGATAACCTTGCTCATTTTAAGAGTAGCGGCTGCAGGATTCACAAATACAAACAAAGAAACTTTGCCTTTCACTCATCAACTCGGCTGAAGAGATTAATATTAGCACATTTTGTCAGTGTCTAGTTATTTGACCTGTGAACAATATAGCTATCAAAGCCTGCTTTTTAAAGCTTGAACTACGGATGAAGACCCCAAATACAAACATGAAAATCCTAGTCTCATCTTTGAAACAGCTGTTAAGAATGACAAGGACAATCAAATCTTATATCTACAGTCCAACAGGGGAAAGAACAGCTCTCATCAAACATAACATCAACTTTCTGCAAAGAAATTGAACTGTGAAAGGCTGCTTCCTTTTCTGATAGAAACCATTTCTACAAGGACAAATAGCTTTTCCAAGGGAGCAGTTGGAGTTAATGTAGTTGCTAAATTTCTTCACAATGGAAAGAAGATAATGTTATAGAGGAAAACGGATTCACATAGAAAGCAGTTCTCTAATATTGTGTTTACTGCTTTTGCTTTGCAGGTCTGTTTACAAATGAGACCAATATGCAAATGGAGAAAACATATGTAAATTTCAGTTGTTAGTTGAAATAATTCAGTCTAACACAATATCTGTGGCTTTCCTTATTTTGTGATAAATAAAGCCCTCAGCTGTACAGAAGATCCATCATCACACATAACCAAACTTCTTCCAAGCATACTCAAATAAAGACTGAAAAATACTTTTTGAATCTGTCTCTTCAGGCAACCTGAGAAGACGAGCAACTCTATCGAATCCAGGATGGTACATTAGCTGTGATTCTTCCTTCACTTCTAACCTTGTGTCCTGCTTGTAAAGTTTTGGTTTTGATAAAGCCCACTGCATCGCCCAAATAGCTAAAGGGCGCATGTAACATATGGATCTATACTGGTCGTCGGTGTTCCAACCTTCTGGAGTTTGAAAAGAATAACTGTTTACATAAGAAATTAGTTAGCTGAAAGCAGTGCATCTCAAAGGTCATGCCTGTGTTTTGGTATCCTAGTGTGTTTAAGCAGATATGATTTCTGATAGTTATGCAGATGCAAGTAAATTCACAGGATAGCTGAAAATAAAATTTCATTATGGTAAGTGTCCATGGATATGCTTACCCTAGTCCTGCTTCAGACCATGCAGCCTCATACACCCCACTTGCTGTATGAAATGCCATATCTGTTAATTCCTCATGGATCATCGTTGCAGCAACTGCATATGTGACTCCAGACCAAATTTCTCTTGACTGCATTGATGAAAGATCAACATTCCCATCTGGTAGCATCCCATTTACAGCTCCTCGCTTCCCATCCTTCACCTTCAAGACATTGTAATTGTAAACCTTCTCTAACGCACATTTTGCTTTGTCTTCATCAACAATTGGCAAAAGTCCACAGGCTCGTGCATACCTATAAACAGAACAACTTAGTATATCATGTTTCTTCACCTTATAATATAAAGAGAAGAGAACGCAGAATTAAGCATATCCAGACCCACAAGATTTTGATCCTAGAAGATTAATTGATCTCAAAATATCAACTTAAACCTAGAAATGAATGCTCTAGGCCATAGAAACTGTGCAGCATTCATAAACTAGTTCTTTGGGAATAACACACATGCATTTGAAACAAAACTTGTTAGAACAATTTCTACTTTTAAAAGCAAGAAAGATAACAGGAGAATATGAATCAAGTGCTTTTGTATTTTAAATTGAAATAGATTATAAGCATAAGGCATTCAATATGTTCAAATCATATTAATTGCAACAGACCATTGTCCAGCCAATTGATCAGCTTGAATAGATGAACTGTTCCTCCCCTTGCTGTTGTCATAATTGAAGTAAGAACCATTCCATAACTTCCCATACACAGCTTTTGCCTTCTGAAACCTAAACCAAAAGTAGTCTTCTGAATCCTTGTCACCTAGTTCTCTCGCCAGGGCTGATGCAGCCTGCAAAGCTGCCACCCATAGACCACCACTGTATGCACTCACACCAGACACAGACCAAGTATCATATGTCTGATCTGGAAAGCCATCATTTTCAATCATCCCGTCACCATCCCTATCAAACTGGTCCATAAAAGCCATGGCCATATAAACTGACGGCCAAACTGCTTCTGCAAACCTTTTGTCACCTGTAGCAACCACGTCCCTGTAAACTTGGAGAACAAATTTGGGATTCAAATCTTTCCATCGATCTGTATTATAAAGGGGGTAGGCATTCACTTCAAACCATGGATCATTAATTCCAATATCATGGGGAACTGCTCCAAGTACTTTTCTTTGAACCCATTGTCCATCATGTAGAAGTTGCATCTTACTGGGATCATGCATCATTACTGATGCAGCAAAGTCCCTTTGAATGCTAAGTTGAAGCTTGGGAAACAACATAATTAGTGCAAAAGAGGCATAAAAATGAACATCATAGGTGTTCCACATGTGATATTCAATCCCTTCAAGATATAGGAATTGACCAATATTTTCTTCTCCTTCTTGAAGCATATTAGTTCCAAAAGCAGAATTTAGTGCCGCTGGGGTATGAATTTGATCAAGCATTGAAGCCATCCTTCCAAGAATGTTGACAGCAGTATCTCTTTGAGAGGTTCCATTGATAAGACCCTTCATACCTGATTCAGACCTATCAAGTGAAAACTTCCTTCCTTCAACACTTACTAAAGTATGTACTGGAGGTGCTCCATCTGCAAAAGAGAAGTATCTGTATATGCTAAACCATGCATCCAAACTCAAAAGAGAAAAGATAAATATTCTGTGTAGATTAATACAAGTCAGACAGGCTACAATCACCTGTCCAAATTGTTCCACCCGAATTAAGAAAATAAAGCTCATTAAAGAGAGTGACAGGATACCTGAAAAAAATTCTTCAGAATCAGAGAATATTCCTTAACAAAAAGACTAAGAATATATAACTGGCTTACCATTCAGGAAGATTCTTGTCTTCAAGAATTGGTCTCTGCCAGGCTTCTACCTGGGTTTCCCAATGTTGATGCTCTGGGATTATAACAGAATTACCAGAAGTTTAATTGTCACAATATATATTCACTTTTTGTTCTAAAACATTCACCTACAAATTTACCCTACTAAAAACAAAATGAAGTCATCAACGTGAAAAGGAACTTGGCATTACCCAGAATAGCATCATGTGCAATATCTGCAGCCGCGTCACGACTATTGTAAAATTTTGTGTAACGCCTGTTGATGAAAAAGCTTGAAGCATAAGTCACCTTTCACAATTCAATTATTTATTTCAACCATGCTTATGGCAAACTACCTTTGGTAAGTCCTTCCACCTATAAAGTTTACTTCAGGGCAATCCCATGCCAACGAAAAAGTTGCATGACGAGTTGCATCAGGTGGAACTGTCACCGAGCAAGCAATGGCTGCCCCAATAGATGATCCTGGTTTTGAAGGCATAGCTATTTCGGCAGACTTAAGGTTGTCAAAGGATCCATGCTATTTCCATACAAAATCTTATGTTAACTTCTACCAAAAATATGATTAAGCATAGGTGCTTAAGATCTAACACAATGAATATGCATGCATCAGTTACCTTATGCTCTAGCATGCAATGTTGAAAACACAAGAAACTTCTCATCGAACATATATCAAATCATCTTAAACCCGTAATGGTAGTAAAGAAAAGGAATTAGGGGAAAGTATATAGTGACCAACAATCATCTAGCTGCAACTGGAGAAAGTATAATTGCGATCAACAATGAACTAACATTATGCCAATCTTACTTTTGAAAAAACAGCAATGCTTAACAAAAGATTCCAAATCTGATAGGTTTTCACCAAGCTTAGTAACTGCCTCTCCCACTCAAGAAAATGTTATTAAGGGTTTCCATTTTTCCTAACCTTACATTTGTTTTATGTAAGTACTCTTGGCCATCCCCATTAAAAAATTTGCTAAATTAAACATGTCCAGATCACTCTTTCATGAAAACAAAATAAATATCTTAATCGTTCCAAATTTCATTAGAGCAAAAATTTTGAGAAGTTAAAGGAACAAAACAACAATCATGGCATGCTTCTAAAGCATATAAACTTCCACAAACCTGTTTCATTTCATTCCACATGTCTCTGGCAGTTATACCTTCAGAGTTTCCTGATATTACGAAGCAAGGACACTCGGAGACATTGACTCCATGCTTCCCTTGTGCAGCAATTGCAAAAGTCACTGGGGAAACCCCATTAGCTGTCCTGTATGATAAAAATAGATGCAAGATTTGTACACATACCATTAACCTAGAGCTGAGAAAACCAATTCCAGAATATTATTTTCCATCCAAGAAAAAGGATCTCACTTGTGATGTAGAAGAACACAATGAACACCGTCCTTCATTCTAGCGGGATAAATAACCATGTTTGTCAGTGTTAAAGTGGGCATCAAACTTTTCCATATGATAATTAAGACATGATCACAAGAAACTAAGATAAAATACACAAACACTCTGCTTACATTCTCTTTGAATTGACGTGCTGGCCAGAGAACTCAGATACCCCTCCGACAGAATTCTGAATTGGCAAAGACATAACGGATAGGCATAACGTATGTGACTTGTTTAAATCTCATTCTAAAATAAGCATGTAAGCAAAGCAAATTTGCCCCCAGTCCCCACATGACCAATTGAAGAGAGGAGCCAGGAATGAAACAGGATCAGTACAAGATAAAAAATGACTTACTGTCCATGTAAAAAGCAAGGACACATTGGCATCAGTTGTCCCAGAGTTATATAGCTGAAAAAAAGATAAAGGAACTCAGGAACAAGTCAGCAGTGCCAAAATTAATGTAAACAAAACTGATAAAGAGCTCATTCATACCATGAAAGTGAAAACAGAGACAGGGAAACTGCTCTCCTTGTAATTATGAGGAATAATGGGTGAAATTTGGCGACAAACAATTTTAAGTTCTGGATCAGGTTCACCTGCATTTAAAGAGGGTATGAAATATAGAACCATCTACAGTACAATGTATTCTAAGATAATATCACTTGATGATGTAGGTTACCCTCATATATGGTCCAAGCCCGGGGGAACAAACCATGATACTTGGAATTATGCCCCTTCAGATTCCAGTCCCATGATCCAATTCCTGAAACTGCAGGGTCACTAAGTATACACATGACAATCAGTAAGTTAGCTCTTAACGTCCTCTTCCTTAGTTATAATTTCTAAACTCAGTGTCACCTGATGCACTGATGGAACTATGAACAAAGATTAGCATATTGATGATCAACAAACCAGGAAATTATATAATTACTTACTCGACCAGCTCTGGACTCCTTGGGCACAGTACACTAGAGTACTTCTTGCCATTTGATCGTGAAATGAAAACCTGCATGAATTTTGGCATAAAGATTAAAACAACTTCGTTAACCCAAGCAAAGGAAACGTTACTACACAATTCTTCTATATTCTGATTTATAAAGGAAGAATGTTCTCGAACAAATGACATTGCTGTTGAAAATAATCAATTTAGTGTACAGGCTAGACAACCAAGGAAAAACTCACAAACACAGAAAAAAAATTTCAGTTGGAAACCACATAAGAGGATTTCCTCAAAATGTACTCATAATTCTCTTTTCAGATAAACATCAAAATCATTTTTTTTTTTTGAAGAACTTTTCCTAAAAAGCATTATAATCTTTCCTACCTCCTGACAACTCCCATCACATCACATCAAGAGTGGTGATTATTTAGTTAGAAATGCTACCTCATAGCTGCATCGCTAAACTATTCTGATGTTGCTGCACCAGAATTTGTGATCTTAGAATACAACTTTCTGCAGACTTAGCATTCATCTATGACACACACTTTTGAATCCCAAATAATCAAGCGCCCCGACTTTTTAAAGCACATACAAACTAACTAAATAATATAAACAAAATGGTTAATCACAGTTATCATCTTTTAGTTAATGGCTGGCCCAATCTCATTTCATGCCAACTGTGAAAATGCATAAACCTTTGTGTGAGAGACTCAAGAAACACAAAGAAGTCTCATAGATTTAGGTACAAGATTAATCATTCTGCAGAATGCAATAAAGAGAGAACAATGAAATTTTATTAGAGTCAAATTGTTTACAATGGCTCTAATATTTGGAAATGGAAATTATTTTACCAGATAACCTCAGCAGTCTTCATAATATATCATAGTTCAAATATAGTTGTTATAATGAAATTAATGGCGTGTAAATGCAGTCAAGTTAGGTTATGCATATTAGATAAGACGTAACTCTGTCATCACAAATATTAAAAGTGATTACATCTTTTACTTTTTAGCCAACATGGTTGAGTGCAGATACAAATTAACCTCATAAGAGCTCTGGAAGTATATCAAACTTACAGAAAATTGATTGGCTAAAATAGGTTTCTCCTCACATATTCTTGGAAACAGTTGCCAGCGCTGAAATTCACCTCTATAACTTCGTCCAATGCTTCCTGAACTGCAGTGGTAAAATCTTAATTAGAAACGACACATAGGGACGATTAAAATAATAATCAAATTTTATTCTACAATGGAAAGACAAAGATATACAGATAAAGGACATGTTTGAAAGATCTAGCAAACCAAGGCCAACACAATGTCTCAAGCATCATCAATGTCCAAATAAAAATTTGCACATTTTTATAAGTTTTGTGGTCCACAACATAAACTTGTTGTACAACTGTATGCAAATAGTTATTTCACTCTATCTTACAAAAGCATAGAAGTTGTAGATTTTGATGTTACCACATAAACATCCTACTCACTGAGCAAATCTTGTTCCAATATTCAGCTTGTGAAGGTCAAAAACAGTGATTTTGCACGAACAAAATTCAGTTTATGACATGAAATTTTTACTTTCGCGAATGGCACACGTAAAGACCTACCCCACACCACCTAGTGGAACGCCATGACAAGATGTCGTGTATCGCTTGGCAAATGGATTGATAAAAGGCCCCTGAGGAAAGTGAATATCAAGTACAAATTAATCATTTGCTCCTTACTGCAAATGATGACAAGATATGACTGCACATATAGGTCAGAAGAAAATAACCCCCTTGGCTGCTTCTTCTCGAAGTAGACGCCATATCCGAATACCTATAGGAGCCTGCCAAAATGAAGAAAGACCATCTTAGTGACAGAGATAGAATCTTAAACAGAGGAAAAAAATTTTGCACCTAAGAACCTCAATGATAGCTTCTGAGATAAAGGACAAAGGTTTTGCACCTAAAAACCTCAATGATACTTATAGGAATTATGATATCTTACAAGATACAAGTACACGATGTGTGCTTGTCTGCATCAGATTATAGACATTATTACACTAACAAGATAATTATTTTGAGTAAAAAGCATATGAACTTCTAAATCTGAATAAAACCTTCTTATATGAAGCCGCATTCATTTATGTTACATAGCAAATACAATACAAAATAAAGGCATTCATGAAAGTCTAGTTAACCAGTGTAGAACGAGTGAAGAACACTCAAAATATCAGAAGAAAATACAAAAACAGAAAACTGGATAGTCAATCTACCATCTCTAGAAAATAATCCATAATTTATGTATTATGTCCATCACATAGTTAACTTTTCTGAGATCAATGATATACAGAGGTTAGGAGCACTAAACAGATCAAAATAAAAGTAAATAATGAATCTACCGTCTTGGGCCTAGTGGACCTATGACCTTCAGGATATACTAGAAAATATAGAATTCCGCCATGCTGCTAATATTGTTGGATTTAGGGCAAACCAGGAGGTTGATTCAGGAAAAGATAAGACATAAGTCAATTGTCTCCATCTTGAGGTGTATTTTTCTTCCTCTTTTCTCCTTTCCTGATTTTGCTTTCTTATCTCACTGCAACCTAGTTCATTTTTTTTTCCCTCAACTAGCCATAAACTCTTACAACAAGGACAAAGGGGAATCATGAATGCATGTTGATTCTATACTCAAGCTATGGCCAATATGAGCCATCAGATACCAAAGAATAAAAAACAGTTTAAAGTTAAAATGAGTTTGCTTAAAACCATCATTACAATCATACTATCAAATCAACAAAAAGCAGCTTCGGCATCCTGTTTGAAATTCTTTTGCAATTGAGGGCCTAAGTTAGAATAACACAGATAAAGCACTGCTATACAAGATAAAAAGTGTAAAATCTCAAGGCTTTACTATAAAATATGGAATTGTACACTCACCATTGCCAATGCTTCCTTCCATTTTATACTGAATGGAGAGAGTGTAACCTCCTCACCACTTAATTTCCGTTGCCAAGTAATTGGTGCAGGTTTCCCAGGATCAACCTTAAGATAATCATGGTGAAGAAATAGACATATGAAAGCCGTTCAGTAGGTGCGTGAGTTGTTTCTTGAAAAGAAGGTTTACAATCTGAAAGGAAAAAGCAGTGAGGACTAGCTGACAAAATTCCTTTAAATATTACAGGAACCATGAAGAAAACGCATTTTCACCAATTGCAGATTGGAACATCAAAAGAAACAGTAATTTAAATGTCTTCAAACGAGGGTTCCCATTCTTGAACTTGAACAAAGAGAGATGAAAGAATTCCTGAGCCTTGAACATTTTCGTTCGTGGATTAGAGGAAACGCAAGGAAGTAATTAAGAAGTAACATCCTTGTTAAACTGGAGAGTTACAACTGACATGGAAGTACTTCTCACATAGATGAGTCTAAGAATGCCATTGAGAGAAGCTTCATCTTTTTATCATTGACATGCAAACCTAGGGACCATCCAAAGAAGACAAATAAGTCTCTTTGCATAGCATATAGAATATATATCTTTAACAGTACCAATTCCGTTGGATAATCCGAAGATTCTTGGAATTCCTCATTGGAATCATTCTTCAGAATCTTTCCCTCAGACATCTTGCCTGGAAACAATCATCATGGTAAGTAAATCAGCCCATTTCCACTAGAATCACCCAAATCATTTGTACTTTTAACACTTCAAAGTAAAACAGCGAGTAGCTCTCCAACACGTGACAAATTCACAACAACTGTTGGTAACTTTAAGAAAAAAGTCAAATGCAACACTCTTTTCCTTACCAGCCAAACATTCGTGCTTTGTTAAGATCATATTTGAGCATAGGGATTAAACACAGCATCCGTTCCATTGAAATTTGAAATTCAATTAAACAGAATACAGAATTTCACAAGTCCACCGAAGGTATAATCCAAAGCAAAACCCATTTCTACGAAATCAAATGCAGGATTGTTTAACCAGCGTCGAACAAAATTTAAGAGGGCAAAAAAAGAAGAAAAAGAAAGAATCAGACCTCAAATCATGAATTCATAGATAAATGCAACAAGCTGATCCGCACACGTGTATTCACCCTAAAATAGGTAGGTGTACATACACGTACATGTGTCTATGTAACAGTTTGCATAAGTACGTTTAAATGCATTACTTTCATTCACTAATCACCATGATACAAATTCCCTCAGGAAAAGAAAAAAGAAGAAAGAACTTGCATATACAGATATATTCACGTATCATCAATTCAGGCAGTTGAGTTGCATACAGAAATTAACAGGAAACTAACCAGAGAGACAGAAAGATAAGATTTTGAAGAGAAACAAGAAATGGGCAGTCGGAGATTACTTAGATATCAAATATGGGTGTGTGATCCAAGCAAGAACTGGCGATCTTTATTCTCCCAACTCATCAATTCAAGACAAATGCTTGCTTTAAAGTCGAACATGCTGGCCGTTGTGTTTGGACACAAGCATAACAGCCAGACACCTGATCAAACTGTCCAATCCAACCATGCGATAGTGCTGTTTATTACAACGTTGGTCCCTGATCTTCGATTTATTCTGGAGAAAAACCCCCTAATTTGATCTTCTTTCCCATTACTTCCCCCAAAGTTTCCTATAAACCTCTCTTCATGAAACTGTCATAAAACTTTTTCTTGGTCTGTATATTTTGCACTTATTAAGGTAGATCATTTAAACGATTTAATAATATTTTTATTTAATTTTTAATTCAATTTATTTTAATAATTTATGTAAATTAATAATTTCTTACCAGTAATAAACAAGATATCATGCACTTGACTTTCCAGATAATTGGTTCGTTAACAGAAGGCAGAATCAAGTTTCTGTCAATCGATCTTTTATTGTCATAACCATCTTCCTCATACGTAACAAATGCAGAATCAGCCCTATAGCGTTC
>JAOQMP010000209.1:2286084-2296674 GCA_027563575.1 Erythroxylum pedicellare | reverse complement strand
ATAAATAAATATATAAAAATAAGTAACTAAATAAATAATACAATAAATACATAACAAGATAAATAGTAAAAATAAAAGATAAAAATAAGTAATAAGTAATAAATACATGATTCATCATGTCATCCAACTTAATAGAAAACTTAACATGTATTTTTTCTTTTTTGACTAAAAATTGAAAGTTCAAACATTTTAATACCATTTTTTAAAATTTAGACTAATATTATAAAATTGAGTAAATTTAGAGATTATTTTTTAAATTAACTTTATATTATTTGATGAACCATTTAATATAGTTTCGAGTTTAGTTTAAAAATTAAGATCATTTTTATCAATGGCTCTTCAATCATTAAGTAAAACAACGTCATTTTGTTAAGTCTTTTCATATCGATCCTTTTTAATCTGAATATGATTTAGAATGCAATTCATTACCTAGGGTATTTTTTATTTTTAATCTTCCAGATAAACATCTTTTAGACTTTGAAAAAAAAAACGATGAAATATACCTAATAGCGATTGTTTCTCCGAATCGGTTTCTAGTCAATCAAGATTTGCCATCAATATAAATATCAAACGTGAACTAATAAAATGTTATTAATAATATTATAACCCAAATCAATTTTTAAACTCGACCAAAACAATTAAATTCTAGTCAAATTAATAATTTCAGATAATTATAATAAATTATTAGTTTAAGTCAAAATTAATTAGTTCGGTTCGAATTTAAAAAGTATGTTAGAATCGTCGTATAGATAACATTCATAATTCGTAATGCATATGTTTCATCATTATTTTTATCTAAAATTTTTTAAAACAATTTTCTAAAAAATAAAGATATAAAGATTTTTCCGATAATTTTAAACTTTTAAATTTTTTTTAAGATTTCTTAAATTACAAAAAATATTATGAATTTTATCCAATAACTTGTTTCAATTTAAATTGGATTTAGATTAATTTTATTTATTATTAAAATCAAAACAAAATAAAAAAACTCAATTCAAATGGTATTTATTGTCTTTAATATGTTAAATTAAAATGCTCATAAAATAAATAAAACATATATTGTTATATATAAAATTGTTATATTTTATTTCAAGTTTCAAACTCTAATTAAAATTAAATTATAAAAAATAAAAAAATCACCTGACCAATTCAAACTGGGCCGAACCCCAATTTGAAATACTCCTGTTCTGTCGCAATCGTGCAGAATATCCGAGGTGGGACCAACGAACTAACCCCCCACATGTTCTCCACGTGTCACGTTATTACTCTTTCTCTCTCTGTCTTCTGCAAGTTTCTTCAACGAGTTCCTTCCTAACCTTCTTCGTACATATTAGTGTGTGAACACGTACATTCATCATCGTATCTGAAGAGGGGGAGTGTAGGATTTGTTGTTGAAGGACGTTTCATTTTGGATTTTCTGCTCCGAGTACAATTAGATCAAGCAAGATTTCATCTTTCAATATCTCATATCATGTCTTTATTTCTTTACACTGGAAGAACAGAACGCAACAACGGAGAGAAAAGGCTCTAACACCCAAAGCATGTCTCGAACCCAATAGTTTCTCTTTGCCATTCGCATTTTTAGGAACTACCCAGATCCGAATTTCTCTATTTCCACCTCTCTGTCTAGCTGTTTCTTGTTTCTCAGACAACTCACGGTTGAACATCAGGAAAAAAGTTGTCTTTGTTGGAAGGACATTTTTCCATTTTTGGTCACGCTTTCAGTTGTTAACAACTCGGTTCTTTCGTGCACTTGTACATTTTTTTTGTTTTGTTTTTGGTGACAGAGGGGGAAAACAATAGTTGGTGATTAAACGGAAACTGTTACCTTGTTCATTTCAAAGTTTTGGCTTCTGTTTTTTTTTCCCTTCATTTCAATTTCTCACTTGGGGATCTGGGTCTTATTTTATACAAGACCACATGTTTTTCGCTTGAACCATCGGTTTAAGTTGCATTCATTGGTTTCCTGCGCATTTCTCGACCTGGGTTATCGTCAATTTCACATTTTGGGTTCTAGGATCTGACAAAATTTCACGCTTTACTATTTTTCTAAGCCTCCCATCTGTTTCTTTGATCTGGGATTTCTGGGTTCACTCTGATTTAACATTTGTGGAAAACTTTGGTATCGAAGTAGAGAATTGGAAATCAAACACATTGCCTAATTGGTGATGAAGTAGAAGTTGGACTTGAAGACAGCCCTTGGATTGGTGATTGAAGGCTTAAATTTCTGGGAAGAATTGGCTCTGACAGAAGCAGTCAAGGTGTCGAGAATTAAGAAATTGTGGGTGAAGGTTATGGGTTGCATTTGCTCGAAAGGAACTCGGGCAAATGAGTTTGTGGAAGACAATGCAAAAAGCAAAGAACCAACCAAACGGTTAGTCTCTTCCTCCAGAAGACATGAAGCTGTGGAAGAAGCTGATGGTAATGCGAATGATGCCACTGCATGGTTGATACCAGATGAAACGGGAAATGAAACTGCTGCTTCTGCCTGTGTATCATCCGAAGAGGGGCAGAAGAAGAAAAAATCAGCAAGCACCATTTCTTACAGGATGTCCAGGATAGCTAGTATAACCAATGGAGAGAACGGAGCACAGATTATTGCTGGTTGGCCTTCTTGGCTGTGTGCTGTGGCAGGAGAAGCTATCAACGGATGGGTGCCTAGAAGAGCAGACACTTTTGAGAAGTTGGAGAAGGTCAGCGTCTGTCTTCTATGTTATTTGTTTCAGTTTTCATGCTGAAGTTTTTTTTTTTTTCCTTATCAGAATGCATTAGAAGCATTGCTTTATTTACCAGATGAGAAGTGTACAACTTTAGCTATATAAGTTTTCATTGACTTGTTTAATTGAGACCTCCTGGTTTTGCTTTGAGAGTCTACCATAGTGGTGTTCATGTTAGGCTCAAAATTATAATCAATCAGTTCAGAAAAGATATGTGTATGCATGCTTGTGTTGTCAATGCATGTGTACAGTTAGGTTCGTAATGGACACAGTGCTTTACTGCTGAAAAGATGTGTTTATATTTTTCAAATTTTACATTCCTTTTGTTTATATGTAGGGAAATTTGTCTTGCTTGATTTTTCATTTAAAAGGAAATGCAGTTCCTTTTATATTCCTGAGCTCTCTAGTGCATAGAACATGATATTGAGTGCTGATAATCTGTTTCTGGTACAGATGGCATATTTTGCAACTACATGCTAGTCATATTTGATAGCTATCCATCAAAATTCTTATATGAAGTCAAATTTTGTTGGGTACATTTCAGATTGGTCAAGGAACTTACAGCAGTGTCTATAAAGCCCGTGATCTAGAAACAAACAAATTAGTTGCACTAAAGAAAGTTCGGTTTGCTAATATGGATCCGGAAAGTGTCCGGTTTATGGCAAGAGAAATTATTGTTTTGCGCAAGCTTGATCACCCAAATGTTATGAAACTTGAAGGTATCATAACTTCAAGGGTGTCGGGCAGTCTGTACCTTATTTTTGAGTACATGGAGCATGATCTAGCTGGAGTTTTGGGGATGCATGGGGCCACGTTCACTGAAGCACAGGTGCTCATTCTTTCCTGTTTTTTAATTTTAGATTAACAAATGTTAGTGCAACATCCACAGAATTGATTTTCTTTGGTTCTCATTATCTATATCAACTATTTTTTAACTTCTAAATGCTATTAGTAGCGAAACAAATTATTATCTTCTATTTCACAAGAAAATGACATGCTTGGAGGTTCAAAAGGATAAAAGAGCTTTAACTTCATTCTTATTTATACTTTTAAAATACTAGCAAATGGTTTCTTGTGCAATTCTGTAGTTTTTTATTCCACTAGGATTAGAAATGGAAATATTTCTTTCTGTACATTGTTTAAAATTTAAGATGGTGTGCTTGAGCATAACTTCATCTTAAGTTTGTTATGGTCTATTAGAATGATATTGGTGGCAGGTTCAATGCAATAAGGAACATTTGTAAGAGAAGATGAACAACAGAGAGGAGGAGGAGGGGTGGGGTTGAAATAAAATCCTAATCTTTGCTCTCATGTTTCTTGTCTTATGCTGTGTTTTGTGATACATTGAACATGAAATTAGTGCAATTAAAAAGTTACAGTTTATAAACGGTGATGGTAGAGATTAGCTTCTATCATGAGTCTTATGTAAACAGTATTTGAAAGTGCTTCCAAAGACGTCAACATAGGCATTATTCTCTTTTTAATTAGGAGTATTTTAAGAGTTCATCAGTTGCAATTGCAGATATAAATCTAAATGATGCCACATTCATGTTCCTATCCTGCAGATTAAGTGCTATATGCAGCAGCTACTTGGTGGACTTAAGCACTGCCATAGTCATGGGATTTTACATCGTGACATCAAGGGATCCAATCTACTACTTGACCATAACGGAAATCTAAAGATTGCTGATTTTGGACTGGCAACATTCTTCCCCCCTCAGAAGCAGCCTCTAACAAGCCGTGTAGTAACATTGTGGTATAGGCCTCCTGAGCTTTTGCTTGGCGCTACAGACTATGGAGTTGCTGTTGATCTATGGAGTGCTGGTTGCATTCTTGCTGAGCTATTTGCTGGGAAGCCTATCATGGCTGGAAGAACTGAGGTAATCAACCATTGGTTTGTTTCGTGTATTGTCAACTTCGTTTGGCCCAGAAATGCCTCTCCAAAATCCTAAAATTTACAATTCAAAGCCATATGTCCAAAATTGTGAAGAGAGGTTTCCTCTTTTTATTTCTATGTTTCTCCGTTATAGTCTCTGTAAAGGGAGAACGAGTGGCGTTTCCTTCTTTCCAAAAGTTTCTGTTTGTTGATTATCTGAAATACTGAGATAAGAATAATGAGGTGGTTTAGATTTCATGTGTAGCTTCAGAAAATGGCAAGCTTTGCTATGCAGAACGGTTGTTGTTTATATAATCAGACTACATAAGTCATTGTTTCCTCATAGGTCTTACTCTACCAACAATCAGGTATCAGATTCCTTGGTTTTAGACAGTCAGTGGGAACTATGGGCCGATCACCTGTCATACTCAAATATCAAGAGCCCTTCTTCATATATGCTGCCATTCTAGATTTTGACTAAGTTAAATTGCATAAGAATTTTATGTCCCATAAAATAAAATGTAGGGAGAGGACATTTTGCATTCATCTATTTTGAATTACTTGGTTCTTTTCAATATGTTTTATGATGATTGCTGTTGGTATTTTGGGCTATGCTCTCATAGAATGGGAGCCTAAATTATTATTATTCAAGATGTCAACTTCCTGCCAAAATTGATTGATGGGTGATTTTATCTTAGGTGACATTTATTAGATGGGAAATTTGGTAAAAGGATCGTTTAATTTGTCAATTTTGTAGGTGGAACAACTACATAAAATTTTCAAACTCTGTGGGTCACCTTCTGAAGATTACTGGAAGAGATCAAAGTTGCCACATGCAACCATTTTTAAGCCTCAGCATCCCTACAAACGTTGTGTTGCTGAGACATTCAAGGACTTTCCTTCATCAGCTCTGACGCTTATGGATGTCCTTCTTGCTGTAGAACCTGAGGATCGTGGTACAGCTTTTTCAGCACTCAACAATGAGGTATGTGCATATTCATATTGTTTTGTCCTTTCCTCTTCTGAATGTAATTTAGTTCTCAAGTTTTTGTTACTTTGGATCGGTGGCACAGCATGAAATATCTTCCAAGTTTGTACTTTTTATTTGCTCACCCTATAACATCTGAAAAAGCCATATTTAAAAAGGGGTAGACTGTTGGAAACCTCTGCTTTACTGGGCTGCTTACAACTTCTTCTGATTTGTTACTTTTGATGTTCAGTTGGAGATTTGTTCTATCCACTTAATCAGCTGAGGCCCATAATTAATAAGCATATTGTTCTGAGCTGAGTAGTAATCTGTTTATCACCTTTCCATTCTTCTTTCTTTCTTTTGCCAGTTCTTCACATCAAAGCCTCTTCCATGTGATCCATCAAATTTGCCAAAGTATCCAGCAAGCAAGGAATTAGATGTCAAACTTCGTGATGAGGATGCTAGAAGGTATACAGTTAATTTCCATGAACATGAATGCCTCAGTATTAATGAATGTTAAACTTTTAAAAAATTTCTCTCATCATTGTAACATAGCTGATAAATGGTTTTTCATGTGGTTCTTCGTTTGTATTTGTGCATCAAAAGCTTTCCTTCATAAAAGAATTTGGTAATCGAAAGGGATAAGTATCATAAATATTGGACGAACTTATGGAAGCCTAAGAAGGGAGAAATGTTGAAATATGATTAGATTCATAATGGGACCAGAATTTTGAGGCCTTTCCTTTCTAGTATTGCACACTCATGAGAAGTGTTTTGCTTAAGAATCTTCTTCTTCTCTAGATTTATACACCTTTAAATGATGATTCCCATATGAAAACCAGGCGAAAAGCAGCTGAAGTTAAAGGGCACGGGCATGAATCAACCAGAAAGGCTTTAAGAGAATCTAAAGCTGTGCCAGCGCCAGATGCCAATGCAGAGTTGCAGGCATCCATTCAGGTAATTGTGAATTGGTAGACTTATGCCTCTATCCTATTAGTGTTTAAAGGTTAGTTTCCCACTTCAGTTTTCATGTCTAATGCAGAAGAGTAAAGGGAAGGATAACCCTAAAAGCATTAGTGAAAAATTCAATGCTGAAGAGGACGGCAGCTCTAGCTTCTCTATTGCGCCTTCAAAAGGAGCTGTGAGGAATGTAAACTCCCATGCTCGCCAGTTAATGAATTTTGGGGCCTCAAGTGATATAAGTTTTCACGAAGATGAAGCTGTAAGGGCTCCTGGCAGAGCAAGGAAAAATTCAGAGCTAAGAGCTCAGAGATCTTTTGCAGATAAGGGAACTGCACAGTTTTCCAGATTTTCTAACTCTGTTGCATTTAGAGGCAGTTCACATTTGGGGGGTAGCAGTGTGAGCAGCATAAATTCACATTTGCCAGAGGACTGTTTTAATCCTGGATATAACAATCTAGACGAGTCATCACACCAGTTACTCCATCATGAAAAATTCGCTAATAAGGAGAAAATGCCATCCGGTTTGGAGCATTCAATGGTAAAGAAATTGAAGTCATATCACATCTTTATTTCTTCTAGCCATTTTATCTTGTTTCCATCAGATTATGTTGCCAAAAGAGTGACATGAAAACAAGCAATAACCCCATATTTGGGATTTCTACCACAAATTGCCATATAGAACTAGACTTGCTGAGTAACTCGGTCAGTCTTAATGAATTGATGTGTGAAAATAAGCATGATCAATTTATTATATTTGAACTCCTGCAAATGTGCAGATAATAAAGGATTAGCTTCACTTGAACAAAGTGAAAATGGTAGTGCCCAGTAGAGTTATTCCTTTTGATCTGGAGGCATTGACTTCATGTTTGACACTGTTTTAATTAAGGGTTTGGTTTTTCAGGTGTAAAAAAGCAAGTCAAATTTGCTATTTGTTTTTCCAATCATAGTTACAACTTTACTTTTGGCAAGAATTGTTCCCCTGGAATTTAACATCATTATTTTTCTGGTGTTGTATGTTAATTTGTTTGAATTTGCTTGTGACCTCAGATTTACTCTGCAAAGAAAAGCCGCAGTATCCACTATTCTGGACCATTAGTGCCTGCTGGAGGAAACATTGAAGATATGCTCAAAGAGCATGAGAGAAGAATTCAGCAAGCTGTCCGGAAAGCTCGTTCAGGCAAGAAGGCCATCAAAGCTAAGGAAGAAATTGGAACAACAGAGTCACTACTGTACCATAAGATAAAGGGGAGGTAATCCCTGTACAAAATCCAGGTCTAATTCATTGATATACAGGAGCGATCTGCCACAAGGCATCTATGGACTCCCTGTTGGAGACTGGCATGTCGAGATGACGGTTACAGGACTTCAAAGCGATATAATCAAACAATTCATCTGAAAGCATCTTCACCCCTGGTCACTGTGAGCTTCAAAGCTTGAAAAACTTTTAGATTCATGGGGAGGACAATAACTGGAAAGCCAACTAAATCCATTGACAACATAATGTAGGATAAGATTAATGTTTGTGGGATAAGCGATTGTTTGACTGTCAAAGAGAAGCAAACATCTCTTTCCTGCTGAAATTGGTCAAATCTTAAATTATAACTTCACACTGTACAGACAATCTGAAATTTCATTTTTTAATAAATGTTCATTCAAGGTGTCAAAGGTGGTGTGAGGCAGTATTTCCAGCGAATTACATGTACTTCTGTAGTTATCTTGCTTCTGTTCCTTATGTTTTGCTAGTTAATTGTCTTTGAACTTGGAGGATGCACCACTTTGGCCCATCTAGAAATTTACAATGCAGGAACTAAAGGGCTAAAGTTTATGTTCAGTTTCCTGGTAAAATCTCCATTGTTACAGCACTGAATCTGACATTTCCAATCTATCAGAAGGTAAGCTTGACATTTTCAACTCTGTTAGTATCTCATTTTCTCCACAGTAATCAAACATCCGTTTCTGTACCTTAAAACAACAAAATACAAGGAAGCTTAGCAAACTAAATAAAATAGTCGCATCAACTTGGAAATAGCAGCCAAGAAGCAAGAATCAAGAAACAGTTCAACCTAGAAAGAAAACTGAGATTTGTCTACAGTTAATCCACCAAACCTGCAGATCTACCAACTACCCATTTTTGCTTCATCCAAAATACTTAGCAGTAGTTGACCAGTCTTCATCAAAATTTCCAATTTTCTTGGCTTCAAGTCCAAGCATCATCAACAAACAATCACTCGCATCAGCATCAGCTTTTTCATTCATTCCCTCATTCCAGACATAACTTGAGCAGAAACAGAAGATCACATATTAAGGTTCTTAGTCTCCATACTCTTTCATAACAGGAAATATGAGACCTAAGAACCAACAAATCTCCAGCCTGAAACTGCTCATCTTTGGTGTCTTCCTCGCTTTCTTTCTACTGTTTGTGCTAAGATCAAGCCTATCATCTTCCACAGAAAACGAATCTCCTATTCCGAGCACTCCTCACCCAAAAACCACAAACACGTTGAAACAAGTAAAGGAAGCAAATTGCTCACCAAGTTGTAGCAAGATCCCACGTTCCCTAGCTCAAGCTCTGATCCACTACTCAACTTCAACTATAACACCACAGCAAACACTGAAAGAAATCTCGGTGACAGAAAAAGTCCTGGATAAGAAATCCCCATGCAAATTCCTGGTTTTTGGGCTTGGTCATGACAGTCTTATGTGGAGCACGCTCAACCATGGTGGAAGAACAATATTCCTCGAAGAAGACGAAGCATGGATTGCACAAATAAAACGAAGGTTTCCCATGTTGGAGTCCTATCATGTCACGTACAATAGCAAGGTAAACGAAGCAGGCAATCTCATGGATGTTGGTCAGGGACCAGAGTGCACAGCAGTGAGTGATCCACAGTATTCTATGTGCCAACTTGCATTAAAAGGTCTACCAAGAGAAGTCTACGATACAGACTGGGACGTGATAATGGTGGATGCTCCAACAGGCTACTATGAAGAAGCTCCAGGTAGAATGACAGCTATATATACAGCGGGAATGATGGCTAGGAACAGGAAAGAAGAAGGAGAAACAGATGTGTTCGTGCATGACGTGAACAGAGATGTAGAAAACAAGTTCTCTAAAGCGTTTCTCTGTGAAGGGTATATGAAGAAACAAGAAGGCAGGTTAAGGCATTTCACCATTCCAACCCATAGGAATGACTCTGATAAGCCCTTTTGCCCTCTGTAGATGTGTTGAAGATTGTTTCTTCTTTTTCTCTTTATCGTCTTCATGTGATGTGAGAAGCACTGTGCATGGTTTTATGGATCCAACGAGGCTTTTGGAAGAAGATGTGATGCCAAAGAGTATAATCTCAAAGGTTGGATACATTTCTTCTTTCTAATGCAAACTTGATTCTTCCTATTGTGGAAAAAAGAAAGTTACGTAAGAACATTACTAGCAAGGTTGGCCTGATCGAATCCAATTGGGTCTACTTCAGTTTGATTAATTTTGAAATAAGATTGGTTGGTCTGATTCAGTTTGATTAAATTTGACTTAAGATCGGAAAATTACTAAAAGGATGTTTTGATCAAGATTATAACGATATTATAAATTTAGTCTCGCCTGATTTTAGCTCGATAGTCAGTTCGATTGTAATTTCAAAAATGGCATTTTTTTGGACGAAAAAAAGGTGAGTTGGGTTGGCTCAGCCTGTCGAGCCACGGGCCACCTAGCTTGTTGTTAGGCCAGGAGCAGCCTATTGACATTCTAATTATATTTATATCACATGGTCTAATCTCGAGGTAATTTCAAACTAAATTCAAAATATTTTGTAATCCAATCTAATTTATTTCTTTAATTTTTTATTCATTATTATCTTACTGTTTTATTATATGTAATATTTTCATTTATAAAAAATTTATTTTTAGATGAAAATTGTAGCACCCCATTACCCTAGGATACGCACCGGGACGCCCGTAGGTCATTCCGATACATATCCTAAGATAAGGGAGTGATACGTGCGATCACTACTGAACTCCACATGGCATCTCATACATTTAATCATAAAACCAGTAATTATAAATTTCAAGAT
>JAOQMP010000209.1:2265393-2276632 GCA_027563575.1 Erythroxylum pedicellare | reverse complement strand
GTATGTTTATTTGATTTTTTTTGTAATATCTTCATTTCACATTTATACATGGGTCTATAAGAAATAGTATCTTTATTTTTGTAGAAGTAAGGCTACGTATTATTAGACTTTCTTAGATCCCGTATTTGGCGGGATTTCACTGGGTGTTGATTAAAAAAAATCCCCAATCTTTTAATATTAAATTTTTGTATTTTTATAATTTATACAAATTATCGAAAATTTGCAACATACCATATATATTTGTATATTTGTCCTGCTATTTTCCTCAAAGTTTGATCTTGCTTCTCCTAATGAAGATTTTGAAGCTAGTATTATTTTATTTTCAAAGTTTCTAATATTTCTTTTTTAATTTTCATATCACTAAATGTGGTCTAATGAAAATAGTCTTTTTACTTAAGTAGTTACGTATTATCAAGTTTTCTCAGACCCCACATTAATTCGGGATTTTAACTTAGTATTAACAATGATGATGAATCTATAACGTTACTGAGATGGAGAGCTTCAACAATGTCAAGCGGCCAAATGATATCGATAGACATGCGAATGATAGTGTATGCATGTTGTTAGTTGGGAATAAATGTGATCTAGTCGAGAACAAGGTGTTTGACACACAGACATCATTATTTATTGCTAGTTGACTTGTTTTTTTTTTAATTAAAGGGAAGCAAAAATACATTACAGATCACAATACAAGTCTGGGGGCGCAGCACCCCGACATATTCCAGAAGAGGATACGTTGACACCCGAAAGGTGCAGTATCAAAAAAGGTAACACCAATGTCGGACTGAACAGCCTGAATGGCGAGCCAGTCTGCACATCTGTTGCTCTCTCGGTAGATATGACGATGAGCAACAGTCCAGTTCTGTGTGAAAAGTTCGCGGATGCCCTGAACGATGGGATTGAGTACCATGGAACGGATGTCCGAAGAAGAGAGGATCTTGTGAACTGCGAGAGAGTCCACTTCTAGTTCTAGTCATCGGAAACCCAGGCGCCAGGCAAGCGGGAGTCCTGTAAAAACTCCCCAAAGTTTGGCAGTCAACGGAGCGCACCAACCGAGGTTTTGGGTGAATCCTCCAAACCAATTGCCATCGCTATCTCGTATAAGGCCCCCTGCTGTAGTTGAGAAGTGAGAGCGATTGCTTGCTTCATCAGTGTTTAACTTGACCCATCCAGGGGGCGATTTGCTCCAGCCGATGAGTTACTCTTGTTGGGGGCAGAATCCGAGGTCTGTTCTGCTTCGTCACAAGATAGATTTGCGGATTTGCTCTACATAAGACAAAATGAGAAAATTAGTAGAGGATGGCCAATGGAAATGTACATAAAAAATTGACTGATTGTGCCACGTCTAGAGAAACCAGCAGGTCATTCCAAAAATAACAGCCCAGTCATGGCCCAGAGCGCGTCGATGCTGTTGGAGGTTTTTAAGGAGCCAATCTTGCAAATGCATAGAGTAGAAGTCTGAATCAGTAAGGAGTGGCGTAAAGAGATCCATACTTGGCGAGCTTTGGTGTAGTCTCTAACAGCGTGAAGAGCTGACTTCTTGAGGGTACACTGTAGACAGGAAACGTCAGTGGTGAGGTGTTTGCAGACACGTTGTTGGTTTGTGAGTAACCGGTCATGCGCGAGAAGCCAGAGGAACGAGAGGATACGCTGCGGTCTCGGCTACTGCCATATAGCCTTCCAAACCCTATGAGTCAGATCGTCATCATGGACCATAAGCATGGAATAGGTTGACACTATAGTTAATAGAACTTGGTCAGAAGCTCCCCAAACCAACTTATCCGGCCCGAGGAATTGCTTGGGAGGGGATGTTCCAGCGATCAGTCGACACAACGACATTGGAAACCAGGATTGGAAAGTTGCCAAGTTCCAGTTGCTAGAAGCCTCCACAAAGTTGTGCACACTAAGGTTAACTGTTGCCTCAAGGATTGGGTGAGTGGTGTGGAAAATGAGTTGACCCACCCCCGTGAGCCAAAGATCAAGCCAAAAGCGCAACCTGAAGCCATCTTCAATCATCTATTTCATGCCTTGGGTAACGATGTGCCAGGTGGCCTTGATACTTCGCCAAACCATTGAACCCCCAGTTGTGACAAGTGAGGTGGGGATATGATTAGCGTCGAAGCTATATTTACCTGATAGCACTTGAACCCATAAAGTTTTAGGTTTGGCTATTAAGGACCAACCGAGTTTCACGAGGAAAGCATCATTAGGTTCACGAATGCTCTGAATGCCAAGTTCTCCCATCCCCTTAGGCTTACAAACATTCGTCCAGCTGACTAAGTGGATTTTCTTGTGATCGTGGTTCGAACCGCACAAAAATTGCCTAATGACTTTTTCCAGTGCATCACACAGATTGCGTGGCAATCGGACTGTCTACATGGTGTAACTCGAGATAGCCACTAGAACCACTTAAGTCAGAGTGATTCTGCTAGCGAAAGATAGAAGTTTGGCTGACCAGCGGACTAAACGTTGGTGGACTCGATCGAGAATGTATTGATACATTTGATTGGTGACCCTTTGGTACAGAAGAGGGACGCCAAGATAACGACCGAGGTCATTAGTCCGTTGGAAGCCAAACTCGCTGCTTAAAAAATGGCTCATATATGGGGGAATATTTTTGGAGAAATAGCATCTTGATTTATTCATACTGACCCGTTGCCCAAACGTCGCACAGAATGCAGCTAATGTATCACGAATGACAAGCACTTGATCGATGGAAGCTTATGAGAAATGGATAAGATCGTCGACAAAGAATAAATGGAAAAGGGGCGGGTCATTCCTGCTTAATTTGATCGGGTGCCAATTGCCTTTAGACATAACTTGTGTAATCGCATGACCAAGTCGTTCCATGCACAAAACAAAGAGGTAAGGGGAGAGAGGGTCCCCTTGACGAATACCTCGGGAGGGAGTAAAAGCATCACTTAGATCCCCGTTCCAGGTAACTCGAAAGGATACCGAGGTTATGCATTTCATAATGAGGCTCACTAGAGAAGCTGGAAGGCCAGCATCTATCAGTGTGTCTTGAATGAAGTCCCACTCTAAACGGTCATATGCTTTCTCCAGGTCAACTTTAATGGCTATAAGACCCGTACGCCTAGTTTTCCTCTTTATGGAACGTATAACCTCTTGGGTGATGATGATATTGTCGGTAATAAGGCGCCCTAGGACAAAACTACACTGAGTTGGGGCGACTAGATCTTCAAGGTAGGGCTTGAGCCGGTGGACAATAATCTTGGTGAGGGCTTTGTACAGAACAGTGTAGAGAGTGATAGGTCGGAGCTGCAATGTCGTGAAAGGGAAGGAGTCTTAGGGATAAGGACCATGATGGTGTAGTTGATAGTCGACTGCCAGACTTCGAGCCGAAAGATTTGTTGAAGGAAAAAAGTCAAGGAAGGGCCTATAGTTTCCCATTAGGATTGGTAGAAAAGCGTGGTGAACCCGTCATAGTCTGGAGCTTTATTAGGGGACATGGAGAAGAAAGTCGTCTTAGTTTCCTTAGGGCTCAACTGACGAGTTAGATCTCCAAACGCTTGAGGCGGGAGGGGAGGGAACTGGACTTGGTTATGCCAAGCAGTAGAAGTGTGGCCTTCAGAAAGGAAGAGATCCTCCAGGTAGCTTGTCGCTAATCGATGAAGAGCCTTAGAGTCAGTAATCACATGACCATGTTCGTTAGTCAGAGAAAGGATCCTCATTTGCCGATGTTTGGTCTTAGTGATGGCGTGATAGTATGAAGTATTCCTATCACCCTGACCGAGTCACTGGCTTATGGAACGCTAATGCCAGAAAAGCTCCTCTTGGTACAGGACATGTTCTAATTCAGTCCGCAGGTAATCCTCGAGCTCGTAAAGGGTGGACGAGTCGATAGCTTCCAATGGTTTTTTATGGCCTTCGAGGCGAGCCATGAGACGCTTTTTGCGGTGGAAAATGTTGCCAAAGACGTCATTCCACTGATGAAGTTGGGCGGAAAGACGTTGGAGTGACCAACTCAAGTTCGCATTGTGAGGTTGCCAGTTAGCAGCTACCATTTGATCAAAATCGGCATGGGTGAGCCAAGCCGATTGAAAACGGAATGGGCGATGCAGCCAAGGGTAGGGTTTGTGATTCTGGAAGTTGATAAGGAGAGGCTTGTGATCCGATTTTAAGAAGGGAAGATGGGTAACTCTGGTGTGAGGAAAGACTAAGTACCAAGAAGTAGAGCCAAACGCTCGATCTAGTCGTACGAGAATCTGCCCTCTGCGCCATGTGAACCTTGGACCCGTAAACCCAAGATCCTGAAGGTTACATTGATGAACGCAGTCACGAAAATTAGTATTGACAATGGGTTGAAGGCGGGAACCGACCCGTTTATCAACACTTTCCAATTTGGCATTAAAATCGTCTCCCAAAAGCCAAGGATTATGAGTGTGCCGTGCTAGATTCGGCAGAGAATTCTAGAGAAATTTTGGAGCACATAATTAGGGCTGACATAAATGGCTGTAAAGTCAAACTTCAGGTGATCCCACTCGATACTAGCATGTAAGAATTGGCGGTGTGCTACGCGGATATGGACAACAAGATCATCTTTCCATAGCAGCCAAATTCCTCCCAAATAGCCCTCCGCTTTAACCCGGAAAGAGTGCCCGAACCCCAGGTTCCGTATGACTTTCATCGCACGATCTCCGTTAATATGTGGTTTAACCAAAACAATGACTCGAGGTTTATGAAGGCGGAGATAAATTTTTAGGATGGGCTTGAAGGTGCGGCCTCCAGCCCCTTGACAATTCCAAAGAAAAATCGTCATAAAACTAAAAGAAAAAAGGGAGGGGAACCTAATGCGAAATTGCTGTGGGTTGACTTCGTTAGCAGTCAACTCTAGACATTGGGTAATATCTTGCGCATGTCCTAAATCCTCCATTTGAATATCAGATGCAACAACAGTAGCCATGTCGGCCATAGGATCGGATAGTGGGTCAAGAGGGCGGGGGGTGTCTTCGGGAATTTGACTATGGGATGGTGCGGATGTAGGGCCCCTTGGGATAACAGGGTCTTCGTCCATATCACTACTAACCATGGCTGCTTGGATGGCCATCGGGAAGGCCGGATCTTGGATAATTATTTCCTTATGCGACGGAATGGAGAGGGCTACGTGGTGTGGGTTTGGATTATAGGGCCCATGACCGTTAGGAGAGGAGGGCTACCTGGGTTGGGTAAGGGTAAAGGGGCCTGCAAGTGGTGTAGGCTTGGCTAGGCCTAGCTCTTAGGTCTGAGTGATGGAGGACGACGTCGTGATGTTTGACGAAACTTGGGCTCCAGCTTTAGACTCACGCATGGCCTTGAGGTGTCTATCGTCTCTAATAGTCGAAGAAATTAGGGATTTGGCGTTGCTTCGGATGGGAACAGATGAGCTTGGGGAAATGCGAGGAGGATTGGCGTCGACCGTTGGGGATATGTCCGTTGCGATGTCAGCGAGCGCCGAGTATCGCTAGCCACGCGAACCACCTGGAGGAGCGTGTGAAGAGCTGGCATGACTGGTGACTGGTGGTTATGGTGGAGTCCGACGAGTTCACCTTTGTACTTGCATCCATAGGCCATAGGCGGCAGTGCTGTTTGTTCCATGGAAGGAGGCACTGTAGGGGGCGGCCTGTGGTGGCAGTTGCTGCGTAACAAGTGAAGGTTCGGAAAGGGTCTCCAATAAAGATGGACAGTTCGCTAAGGCATGTCCAAACCGGCCACAAGTGTAGCAAATTTGCGGCAGGCCTTCATAGGCCACGCGAATTAATTCCCCATCCAACTCCACGACCGAACAGAGGGGAATCTAATGTCCAGATTGACGATGACGCGCGCAAAATGCCCTCGGTGAGCTTGTTGTATAGTGGTGTTTATCTTAACTGTTTGCCTACTAAGTTTCCTAGCGTAGAGAGGACGGAGGGGTGGTAACGTGCTATGGGAAGTTTTGGGAATCGAACCCACGCAACAACGTGGGTAATTCTACTGGTAGATGGTCTAAACTCCGACACCCAAGGTTGTACAGATAATACATGGCCGGCGATAATCCAAGGCCCCTGCGTTAAGGTGTGTATATAGACTGCCTCTTCTCTGAACTTGATGAGATAGAATTCATTCTCGAGGTCCACTATTTTCAAGGGGCCTTTTGGATGCCACATAGATTGGAGACAATCTTTCAGCATGTTGTACCCCATTTTTTGTTCCAGAAGTTTTATGACCATTGTATTGTCCTGGGCCTGATCTAATTTGTCTCTGAAAGTGTTGGATAGTTCCACTCCCAGTCCATGGGAACCTTGAACAATGGTAATGTCCCCTTCATTGAGTTCAATTGTGTCCTCCTCTAGCCACACTAAGTCACTGGTATCGATGGCAGAGCTGTTGTGGCCAGTAACCACCACGCTGTAGCTGAATTGAGGTTGGTGCATTGGCGGTACTATGGGAGGGGGGTCTTTATCCCGATCGCAGAAATGGACTTTCTTTGCAGCATCAACGTTAGAGTATGAAGAGTTGAGAGAGTTGTGGGACATAACTACTTTTGTTGAATAAATGTGATCTGGTTGAGAAAAAGGTGGTTGACAGACAGATAGCATTATTTATTGCTGGTTAACTTGGTTTTGTTTACTTATTTGAACTTCTTCATCGTTATTATCATCACACTCAGTCTAAAGTCTCGCAATGAAATGGAGTTTGGGAAGATCTGATAGTACGCAGCCTTATCCTTACATAATAAAGAGACTGTTTCCTGTAAACCCATATGCAGATGTGATAGGAAAATAATTATGCAAGTTAAAAAAGTAAATAAGTTTTAAAGAAAACAAGGCACACCAAATATTTAAGTAAACAAAATTACCATAAATATATAAGGATAATAATAATGATGATGATGATGATGATAAAACTACTACTAAAAGAAACTCAATAAAAAGATAATAATAATAACATGTACTTATTTTCACTTAAAGGACCACAAAAAGCAGCTGGAGAATGAGTAAAATACACACCTGAGATGATGATCTTGGGAAACTTATTACTAATACTCGGTATCAATGTTTCAATTAATTCGAACAAGCCAGTAGATACCATGCTTATAAAGAATTATCATCTATTTACTTATTCATAGTGAAAAATATCAGTAAATTCTGCATCAAGCTCTGAACCTAGCTGGTTTATGCAGTAAAATTGACCTATAAGTGATGTTCAGTTTATTTTATTGTTCTAAACAAAATGATTTTTCTTTATTTAGTAGTTGAATTACAAATTTATTGTTTCAGCTTTTTGATTTGTCCGAATCTCGGTGATTGATCGCAAGAAGATGAAAGGTTTATTAGTAGATCACGAGAAATGTAATTATGTGAATTTATCATTCATACTGATTGTGCTTCACTATACCAAAATGTATTGCAGGCGTTTGCAGATTAACTTGGTATCCCATTTCTGGAAACAAGTGCCGAAGATGCCATAAATGTGGAGCAAGCTTTCTTGACCACGGCTAGCGAAATTAAGAAAAAGTGTAACTGCTACCCAATTCTGCTATCCTTTTCATTGTTAAAGAGCTGATCTTGTTAGTTTGCAATTTCTGGCTGTTAATGATTTTTTTTATCCCTTTATTACAAGCAAATAACATTACTATGCTCCGATGCACCCTTGGGGAATCTGATGATCTGATATCTGCTCTAGCTATCCATTTTTCTAACTCTGACCAGCCTACTTCACATTCATTTATGTGAAGATATGATATTGTTCAAAACCAATGCAGAATGTGTGACCAGCCAAATGTTAACTCCTCAAAAGAGACGATTCAAATCAAGGGACAACCAATTCAGCAACAATACAATTGCTGTGGTTAGCCGTTCTTTTATTTTTCTTTTACAAGATTGTTGGACACATACTTACTGTCAACTTAATTAACATGTGGTTCTTTAGGAGTTATGTAACATGTTATCCTTGAAGTTGTCTGTGAAAAATGAAATTGCCAAGTTCCTTAATGGTGTGTCTTACCTCCATATCATCTTAGTGCAATGGAAAATTAGGACTAGGGTTATCACTCACTCCTAATATTTGGGGAAAATCTAAAACTATTTCAATAATCTAAATCAGCCTAAAAGCTTATTGTGCTTCATGTGCGTTCTAATATGTGGAAGGCACTGCCACTATCTGTTTTCTTGTTCCTAGAGTGATGCTGGTTTGATAATTGCCAATATATATATATCCAAAATCATTAGATAAAAGGTCTTGCAAAAAATGTATGTCAAAAATACAATAGGAAACAGAGCAACTACTATAATAAGCAAAAATAATGAACCAGACAACATAGCTGAGTCATAGCGATAAGAAAATAAACCAAGAAAAAAATTGAAAAATACTTATCCCACAAGGAAGGGTTAGGCAATGTAAGGAATATGAAAAATGGGAAGACAGAACAGAAATGCAGGCATAACTTATGAAGTGCAGCAGGGCTTCTTAGAACTCGGCTCAGCCAATCCAACATCAATTGTCTTCCCTTCTTTGATGTTAGCAGGTGTTGCATTATCTGTTGAGATTGTTTTCTTGCTAATTATCCGGTATATCTCCGATAAAATCGTCTGGAAAGCCTTCTCAACATTTGTTGCTTCAAGAGCAGATGTCTCAATGAAAGACAATCCTTCTTTCTCTGCATAACCTTGAGCATCCTCAGTTGCAACTGCTCGCAAATGCTTCAAATCAGTCTTGTTGCCGATTAGCATGATGACGATATTGGAGTCTGCATGGTCCCTGAGCTCCTTCAGCCATCGGCTAACATTCTCGAATGTTGTCGGTTTTGTAACATCGTACACTAGAAGCGCACCTAGTGCTCCACGATAGTAGGCACTAGTTATTGCTCTGTATCGTTCCTGCCCAGCCGTGTCCCATATTTGAGCTTTCACTGTCCTGCCTTCAACCTGAAAGGATTTCTCTTTGAGCAACGTAATGACTAGATTACTTCTGTAAAATATATCTCTTTATCAAACATCAATTTTGTTCTCGAACACATCCTAAAAATTTCCGCAGCAGGAAGTAGGAAGCATACTTCATGGGAACTAACGAACACAAATAATTAGAGCACAAAACAAATTAAAGTAATAGTTTCTTTTACAATTAGTAGAGACACAAATTATCACAACATGTAGATTGAAGTTGATTTTTCCTAAAAATCAGCAAAATGGAATCCTTGCAAGACGTTGAATCTCCAAGGATAATACACTGAGAACACACTATCCTGCTAGAATATCTGTATATAAAATGGCTACGAAACACAAAAACAGCCAACAAGCAGTCCAAATAGTATTCAACCCGACTCTTCTAACATGAAATGCTTGAGTTCGAATGTCATTTACATCTAGACTCGCAAACACAAAAGATGAGGCTTCAAGCATATTACAAATCCATATGGAGTTGTATGAGCATAGTGGTATAGAAAAATTTCGAAACGATAATTACTATTAAATACTTCGAGTTACTAGATATGAATGCATGGGATCCAACACACTTGTTTGGTGTTAAAAGCAAAGATGGGGTAGGTAGTTGGCAACCTCATATTATGTTCAGAATCTTACTAAGAGTCTAAAGCATGCACAAGGAGTTCCCCTTTCTTCTCCACGTGCTGGGGAGTGGATATACTTTGAAAAGACTTCAATGCTTATCAACCATTTACTAGAAGCAGAACCTTCTGACACTTACTCGGCTTCTCCATCTCTCGTTTCCTATTAAAGATTCTTTCTCTCCTTCCAGAAATTAAAGCTAGTTAATGTAAATATCCCTACATTCGGGTGAATGCAATGGCAAAATTGCATTCAAAGTGGAATCCTGGCGAGTTTGGATTCAAGCTTCTCAAAGTTAGCTGAAAGAAATATCCAATATCCGATCCCATTGCCCCAAAATAGAAAAGTTCTAACCAAAGTAATCAATTTCGATAAAAATGAAAAACAAGAGAAAGATGATGAATTTTTTTTTAAAAAAATGAAGGTTTTAAACAACCCCCTCTAAAGGTTTCAGACAATCCTACTTTATGTCTACAACGAACTTTGAAAGACCAATTCAAGGACAAGTTCTCCATTGCAGTGCTTAGAGATGACAGTCATCCATGATAGCTCTTTTGGAGGCTTCCATGCTGTTCAAACTAATGCAGAAATGCAAATTAGAACCACGAATGCACCGTAATGCATGAAAACACGCCTTTAATGAAGTGAACTCGGATATTCAACAGATTGGGAAAAGACAAGGACAGAGATCAGCAAGCAATGCCTAAAAAAGAACGATCCCACAAACAATTTAGTAGTCAGAATTCGCACTGGTGATCACTCGCACCTAAACAAGATGCTAAAGAGTAGTAGTTCAATTATTTCCCATGAGTTCTTCCGGATTTACAGAAATAAGTCACTATAGACTATGTATCTATCAAATCATTTCTTATGACAATGAGTTCATATTTCTTTAATTTGGAGGACCAACATCCTTTAACATCCTCAGAGATCCGACTCACTGACCTTTAGCACAAATCGATTTGATAGGTAGAGAAAAATCAGAACTTGAAGTGTGATTGGAGATACAAAACCAACCCAGTTCAGAGAGACACATAATCAGACCAAAACATTAAATGTAAAACCCCAGATCAAACAGATGGATCTTTTTCGGGAAAGAAAAGCGGAAATTGGACTAGATCAAAGTCAAAAGAAACACATGTACGTGGAGTATAAGACTAACTTGGAGAGTGCGGGTAGCGAATTCGACGCCGATGGTGGACTTAGACTCCAAGCAAAACTCGTTGCGAGTAAATCGGGAAAGCAGATTGGATTTGCCAACACCTGAATCCCCTATTAATACCACTTTAAATAGATAATCGTACTCTTCATCTCCTCTTCTCCCCATTTCTCAAAACACACACAAAACCCACAAACCCACTCCCTCTTCTTCTTCTTCCTCCTCTTCTTCTGCAACTGTATCAAGCAAACCAAGACACGGAGCTTAGCTTTTGTATTTCCTAAGGAAATTAAATTCAAACATGGCGTTCCCTACCACGAACTGACTTGCCAGATGGCCACGACCAAATGACGTGGCACTCCTCGCTTCCACCCAGATAAGGATTCCAATTTTTGTCCGACCCGGCCCTAAAGTTAACGGTTCGACTTCGAATTAATCATGTTTCAAGGTAGACTCGAGTTCGAATCGCTCAAACTTAACCAATTTAAAAAATAAAAATATCAAATAAAATGATATTATTTGTAAATTTTAAATTAAA
>JAOQMP010000209.1:2232750-2244998 GCA_027563575.1 Erythroxylum pedicellare | reverse complement strand
AAATATATCTAACCAAATCTTTTATACGAATTATAATATAAGTAAATACTAAAATTTTTAAAAAGTCTAATTTTAATTTAAAATTTAATCAATTCGAACCTAACTTATTAACTTTAGATCAAGTTGGACAAGCCTTAATTATTTATAATTTTGAAATGACTGAGTCATTATTTATATAAAATAAGAATGTTAATGGGCTGGGTCGGTCACTTCAGATCAAGTTGGGCAAACCTTAATTATTTACGGAGTTGGTCCAACTCGTCCTTACGTTTGATTTAATTGTAAAACGACTTTTTTTTTGTTTTGGTCGAGTCATGGGCCGAATTATCATGGCCTACTCGTGAATCGGCCAACTCGAGCTAAAATTGGAAAATTATTATAAGTAAGGACTTTTTCTTATATTTAAAAGATTTAAAGAATGTATTATTAAATTAGAGGATACACAAACTCCTGAGAATAACAAACCTTATCCAAATCTCCGAATTCCACGATAATTATTTTATTATTTGTGGCTAATTATCATAATAATCACGATCATACGTTAACAAGAAAAGAAGAAGAAGAAGAAGAATTTGTAGAATCTGAAGTATGACGATGAACAAGAAAGAAGCTGTGTGTGTCACCGGAGGCAACGGCTTCATCGGCTCATGGGTCGTTGCTTCTTTGATGGAACATGGCTACACCACCATCCACATCTCTGTCTACCCTGGCTCCGACTCTTCCCACCTGTTGAACCTCCCCGCCGCAGCACACGTCGACTTGCGAGTTTTTGAGGCTGACCTTCTAGACTCCGACGCCATATCCAGAGCCGTCGAGGGTTGTCAAGGTGTGTTCCACGTGGCATCTCCATGTAGTTTGGAAGACCCCAAGGACCCAGAAAAGGAACTCCTTTTGCCCGCTGTTCAAGGTACCCTCAACGTGATGGAGGCTGCGAAGAAGTTCAATGTGAGACGGGTGGTCCTCACTTCCTCCATCTCCGCTTTGATTCCCAATCCCAATTGGCCATCTCACTTGCCCTATGATGAAACTTCCTGGACCGATCTCGACTACTGCAAGTCCCGTCAGGTATTGATAGAATTTCCTCAACGAGTGTTTGTTCAATTTTGTCTCAAATTGGACGATGGTTCTGTGGTGACAGAAGTGGTATCCAGTCTCCAAGACATTGGCAGAGAAAGCAGCATGGGAATTTGCAGAGAAGAATGGAGTGGATATGGTGGCAATTCATCCAGCAACGTGTCTAGGGCCATTGTTACAGCCTGGTTTGAATGCAAGTTGTGCAGTGTTGCAACAGTTGTTGCAGGGTTCCAATGACACTCAGGAGTACCATTGGTTAGGAGCTGTGCATGTAAAAGATGTGGCCAAAGCTCAAATTTTGCTTTTTGAAACTCCTGCTGCTTCTGGTAGATATCTCTGTACCAATGGTATCTATCAGTTTGGTGAATTTGCTGATCGGGTCTCCAAGCTTTTCCCTGAGTTCCCAGTTCACAGGTTCATGATTTCTTTCTACTTTTCAATCACTCTTGTGTTTTGCAACATTCAAAATTAACAACTAAGAAGAAAAGTGTAGATTAAATTTGTCAAAACCTACCCTTTACACCATTGGAGTTGTACATATACTATGAGAAACATAGAATATTCAGGCTTAGCCATAAAGGTAGAATTGCAGTGAATTCCTTATGCAAATCAGTCTCTAATCCTGGTCTTATAGGAAAATTCTTTATTAATAATATCATGGAGAAGAGATGAACTCTTTCTCCAATGACACTTTCACTTCCAAGCTCGGAAAAGGAGTTAATCCCAGAAGATTAGGTATGAATTCCTTTTATGGGTATCAATCCCAGAAGATTAGGTATGAATTCCTTTTATGGGTATCTTCTGGTTTCAATGATGCAAGTTCAATGGGACATGTAAGTGTCAATGATACCATGCAAAACATCAAACATTGTTCTTATCTGCCTTTCCTTCAATGGACTCCAATGGCACTTCTTCTCGTTTTGCCCCTCTAAATGAGCATGTCTCTGTTTTCTGGATTAAACTTGTATGGTTTAGAGCATGGCATGTTCTTACCTCCAATGGCATTACAGGTTTAACGGGGAAACTCAACCAGGTATGGCAAGTTGCAAAGATGCAGCCAAGAAACTACTCAACTTGGGACTAGTCTTCACTCCAGTTGAAGATGCTGTGAGAGAAACAGTGGAGAGCCTGAAAGCCAATGGCTTCCTGATGCAAGAAACATCACAGTCATAGTCTTCTGCTCTGTTCCACTGTTCCTTAGTTGTGTAGAAATAATCGAAAGTGATGATTATCTCCATGTTTGTTTAGTTTTTATAATTAGTCAATGATCTTATGAGCAATCCATGGTTTCCCCAATCACACACCATGGTAATTTGTATGAATTCAATTATTTGTCCTGTGATTGGACCATTATAAATGCTCTAGTCCTGTGATTTAACTTATACTTCACAAATCACCAAGTTTACAGCTTGACTACTTCTTCCATCTTGGCTCACAGCTGAATCAGACCTGTATATGAGTTAGTGGATATTAGTTTAATTAAACTTCAAGTCAAAAGAATTTAGAATTCTTAAGACTTATATCTAACTCTATTTATGAAATGACCTAATTTTTAAATTTCAAAATTAATTTATTATAGAAGAAATTTTAATCTAACTCATAAAATATAAATATGATATATTAATATTAAATTTGAATAAAAACAATTAATTATTATGTAACTTGTAAATAAATATATAATTTTTTAAAATAATAGCAGTTAAATTAAGTAAATATATAATTACAATAAGATTTAAATAATGAAATATATATTTAAACATTAATTAAGTTAGAGCAAAAAAATATCATTTTGATTATAACAAATAATCAATTAAAAATATAAATACTTAAATAATTTTTTGTCTATAATTAAGACTTAATCCATCAGACGATATAAACTGAGTCAATTTAATCCTTTTGAATGTGAGGTCTTTCACAGTATTAATGAATACTGTAATCTGGGAAGATCAATGTAGTTTATGAATGAGCAATTCATAACGTAACAAGTTCAGATGTTTAGGATTCCAGAACGTTCTGTTCTATAACAGAACTTAGTGTTGAACAGATGATCAAAGCAGCAAAATGAAAAACAACAGATTTTACATATGATCAAAGTTGTTTCTACAGCTAACAAAGTGTGCAAAACTATAGTTTACAATCACCCAACACTCATTGTGGCTCAATCTTTGATGGTGGAAAGCCTCCACTATACTCAAAAGCATCTTTGCTATAAGGATGGGAAGCCCCCTTTGTAGCTTCCTCATAGGCAGCTGAACTTGATGCTGATTCTGCATTTGGATTTAGACCAGCAAGCTCCAAGATGTTCTCAATCTCTTTAACCACTTCACCCATTGTTGGTCTCTCATCTCCTGAGTCTTTTACACATTTCAATGCCAAGTCCACAAACTTAGTTAGACCTTTCAATGTGGTGTCCAAACCAATACCCGGATCAAGAATTTCTTGGAGATTGTACAAATCCTTTGTTCTGTCCATAGTCATCTTCAACTCTCTCACAATGTATTTTCCCCTCTCTATTGGCCTTCTTCCAGTTATCAGCTCCAGCATAACTACTCCAAAACTATAAACATCACTCTTCTCTGTCAATTGCTGGGTCATGTAATATTCTGGATCCAAATAGCCCTATTGAATACAACAAATTTTTAAGTCAATCATATCAGGTCATGGATGCATACCGTCCAGTACGTGCAGTACTGGATCAAAATACGGTATTAGAATAGACTGTCCTATGCTGGATAGAGTTCCGGCAACTTTTAGAAAAGAGGTAGATGCAGTTGTCTGTAACTATAAGACTAGTGCAGATGACATCTAAGTATCCAAAATGTTCAATGAACCGCACTTTGTGCTTCATTTTCTTTGGAAAATCTCATCATGGATAGTAGTAGCATGATCATCTAATGTAAGCAATAATGTTAAGTTACTGACCATTGTCCCTTTGACCTGAGTAGTCACATGTCCCTTTTCAGTGTCACCCAAAAGCTTGGAGAGACCAAAATCTCCAACTTTTGCATTTAAGCGTTCATCGAGTAATATGTTGGTAGTTTTGATGTCCCTGTGTATGATAGGAGGGCTTGCGAGCTCGTGCAGATATGCCAGACCTCTTGCTGCACCAAGAGCTACCTTAAGTCTCCTTATCCAGTCTAGCCTGATCCCTGTCTGACCTGTTTGGATGGAAGAAAATTGCAAGAATGTGATTCAGAAACTAGGCCTCGTTCCCTTTTAGCTAGTTCTAGCAAAAGTTCTAACAAATAGGACCAAAAAGCTTCACTTTTGCTTGCTGCGAGTAGAACTAAATACCTGATAGACTGTCTCTGACAGTACCATTTGGCACAAACTCATACACAAGGATCTGTTCACCTCGCTCAAAGCAAAATCCCAGGAGGCCTACGAGGTTCTTGTGATGGACTCTTGACAGGAGTTCTATCTCAGTTTTGAACTCCAGGCCACCCTGCATGGATCCCTGTTGAGCTCGCTTTATTGCAATCAGTTGTCCACTGGGAAGAGTTCCTCTGTAAACTTTTCCATATCCACCAGATCCAATATCACTGGATTCTGAAAAGTTATTGGTGTAGTTCTTGAGCTCGTCAAAGGAGAAGCGTCTGGCTCCCTTTAACTGCGGAACACCGCCACTTGTGTTGTTTTTATCCCAATTTGCTGTGCGAACACCTAAAACTTAAGATACCCGAAACCAAGTTTCAATCTTTCAAGACAAAATTAGTAATTCGTACCAAAAGGGTTGATCTCATGATTTGCCTTTTCTGCTCTCTTCTTTTGGCGATAAGCATAAAGCCCTGCAAGGATCAACAATACCAAGAGTACAGTACCACCAACTCCAGCTCCAATAATAATGCCAGTGCTTGACTTGCTTGACCCTCCATTTTCTCCTGTGAGATTCACGGAGACTGAGAACCAAGTCTATTAATCACAAGAGCAACAAGCAAAGCAATTATACAAATACGTACCAGCAAAATGCACATAAGTATCACCAGAAAAGAAGAAAGGACCAAAGTTCTTTGGAGGCTTAAATGTCTGATTGCTTAGCACAAATCCGATCCTAGAAATTGCTGACCGATTAAAACTATCTTGTAAGGATGGGAAGATTTGAAGATTAATATCAAGATACTCGGAGGAGTCTTTTCTTGGGTTACTTAAAGACACTGAATCCACAGGAAGCTGAACCTCGTTAAAGGAATTCATCAATGACTGCTGGAGAGACGAATAGATTGCTTGGTTTCCCAAGTCTGAGAATGAAGGAGCTCTGAACACAAGTAGTCCTGTGTATGGATATGCACATTTGCAGTTGGGACTTGAAATCCGATTTGATGTGCACTGGGCAGGAACACAATTGTTTGGTTCTGTTACATACGAGTTTGGTGGAGGAACAGTGCAGTAACTTTCTGTTGCTCCTGATTCCTGACACACTGGGTTGCCTGCAAGTCTGCACAAAGTTTTGACAAGGAAAGAACAAATGGGTTCCCATCTCTTTGGCAAAATAAGGCTTTCCAGACAAAATGATCTTACTTATAACGTTGGAATCACCAAGTTGGTGAAAGCAAATCAATCATGAATGTAGCTTACATGATAGTGACTTGATTTCCGCCTTTATAATCAGAAATGAGATTGTCTTGCAAATCAACTATTTGTAGTTGGTCGCTCAAGCTTGATCCCAACACTAACGAGCCATTGAGTTGGTTGTTATTAAGGATCCTGTCATATCAGATGAAGTTCTTAATCAACCAACCTAGGACCTAAGTTCATTAATCTTTTTTCCTGTGATTATGTTTTTCCATGAAAAATTATATGTTACCCAAGTAAACATAAATTGGTACTCACACAGTCTGCAAGTAGGAAAGGCCGAACAGATTAGGAGGAACCTGACCTTGAAGTTTTGTGTGTTCCATCATTCTGCCATAAAAGAAATAAACTGTTGAGGAATATAAATATCATATTAAAAACTACTTTCTTTATGTTCAGATATTAAGTTTGAGTTTTAAAATTAAGCCTCGTATCTTTTTGAAGAAGTCAAAAGTAATCGGCAAAACTACGGGAAGGATTAACAGCATTGTCTGTTACTGTACTTTCAATGTGAATGAGAGACAAATAAAGAAAGACATACAATGTTGTCAAAGACTTTAAGGTTAGGATCCAAGGAGGAAAAGTTGCTGCATCAAAAGTATTGTTGCTCAAGTCCCTGTAGACCAGTTGTTGGTCAGAATTTGTGTAGAAAATATGTCTATTGGTCACTGACAGATAGTAAATAAAAATATTATGTTTAAGTGCAAAGTAGATTATGGAGAAATCTTACAAATAACTGAGGACAGCCATTGCAGAAAGATCTGGAATAGGTCCAGATAGTCGGTTGTTGGACAAAATCCTGAGAAGTGATCAGCAACAGAGTTCCTTAATATAACCAAAAATTGAGGCTAAAGTGCCAGATCTATATAGTAGAACCATATGAGAGCCACATTCAAACTTACAAATCACTGACACTAAGATTGCCGAGGTTTGAAGGAACAGGTCCAGTTAATGAGTTCCTATCTAACCTTCTGCAGCAAAGATGATATATTCATTATAAAACATGAACATTACTAATCTAAGCATGCGATTCCACAAATTATGCTGGCATTTGATACTTACAAAACCTCCAAAGTTCGGACCTGCCCAATGCTAGAAGGAATACTGCCACTGAGGTTGTTGTCTTCGAAAAGCCTACCAAGAAAAGACAAAGAGGAGGAAGCTGAATCTATGAAAAAAAATGGTTACATTATTTGAAGTTGATGTATTTTGACATCACAGAAAATTTTGTTGGTACCTGATAGTTTCTGTTAGAAACCTGAAGCTGAATTTAGTTTCGTGTTCTAGTTAATTTAATTGTAAATTTTATCAGTTATCAGCTAGTTCGACTAGTTAAGGTCCATTTGATGTAAACTTGTTCCTTTAAAGTTGAGCAATGAAAAATATTGTATAGAGAAGCATTCTCTATACTGTTTATTTTCATTTTTGTGTTCTTGAAATTGGGTGCACAAGAAGCTAGAAAGCTGAAAAGTTTCGGACAAGTGATCACATTTTAAGATCAATTTTATCTTTTTAGAGCCTGATACTCTTTATTTTCTGAGAAAATTCCTGTTTACTCCAATAGATGCTCACTGTTGGAACTGCAAAATGGACTGCAGGTTCTTAAACACAGAGTCACATTTAAATTCAATATTACATACAATGAGGAAACAAAGCAAGATACTCACACGTGTATGAGTGACATGCTTGAGTTGAAAAGCTGAGCTGGGATTGTACCCGAGAGTCTGTTCTTTCCAAGATGACTGTTGAGAAAATTTTAACAAAGGTTAGTGTTTGAAATGCAAGGAGATGTGTTATGATAATCTGAGACATACAAGTGTCCTGTTTTAACTAGCATATCAAGCCCAGGTGTGGAGCCTCTGGAGACTGGAATTGGTCCGTTAAGCTGATTATCAGCTAGATCCAACCAATATAGGTTTGATAAGTTGCCGATTGAAGGAGGAATTGGTCCGGTGAAGCCATTAGAATTTAAAGATCTGCAGTCCAATGAAGCACAATTGGAAAATGTGGTCAACTCGAAATTGGACATTTCCATGTTAATATGATAAACTAACCACAACATTACAATATAAAAACCTTACAGAAATATAAGCTGCTGCAGCGAGCCTATTGAGTCAGGTATTGGACCAGTAAAACCACAACCAACCAAAATCCTAAGAATGAAAGTAACAATCAACGTCAATTGGCATAAGAAATCTTGCATCAAACTGTTTCTGCTCAATGATCTGTGCCTTACAAATTAGTTAGCTGCTTCAAATTCCCAATTGTTGCTGGAAGAGGTCCTTTCAAATCCTTGTTATAGGATAGATCCCTGTGACAAAATAGCAATTGAACAGAGAAGGTTCCATTATACTTGGACTAGAACTAGTTAGATACAAAGCAGAAAAGTTAACAGAGCAAACCGTAGACATACAAAATCTGCAGAGCGGATAAGGATGAGATGTCTCCGGACAGTTGACCTTTCAATCCAATGCTAGACAATGTTCTGAATCATTGCCAGAACTCAGAGAAAGATGAATGTGGAAACCTCAAACAAAGTAAACAAAAAAAATTGAGTTACTGAAAATTGCAGATGACTTACATGGAAGTCACACGTGACTTGCTGCATCCTATTCCATCCCACTTACTTCCACAAGGGTCTGCTCCTACCCAATTAGGAGGTGTGTTGTCCCATATATCTTTGAGAGCATTTAGCTTAGCAACTGTATCGTCATATTCAAAAGAAGATAAACCATAGTAAAGTCAGTTTAGATGCACTGAGGATCTAACATTAAACTGAAATGGTATAGCCCTAAATTCATTGGGATCTAAGCAAGAAATTCTGGGACAAAATCAGAAGGAAAAGGTCATATTGCAGCTGAATCCTAGTCTACGGTTCTACTATGTTCTCTTATGGTTGAATCTGATAACAAATCCTATCCTCTATAAGATCTAACTGGGTCAAAAAGGTGTACTGTCGACCTGAAAACCAAAAAAAAGAAAAAAACACATGTTGATACCCAGTTAAAAGCACATCAGATGTCCCCTGCTCCATCTAAAAGTAGAAGCCAAGGACACTGATCTGTTCTCCTATGTTCATGAAGAAGAATAACCTTATCCAATATTCAAAAGAGGAAACTAGAAAGTAGAAAATGAACCCACGAAACACAAGAGTTGAGTAGCTGAATTCACTTACGGTCGTCACCGTTGGTCTGTGCTCCAATGGCACAAACTTGAATGAAAGAAAGAATCAGAAAAACCAGAGCTTTTGAGCCCATTTCTCAGCTTCTAACTTGGAAAACAAAAAAATACCCTTTTCATATCATCACAATCATCAACACCACCTTCCAACGAACTCTGTCAAAAAAATCCTCCAACATCAAACTCTGTGCTGTTATCTACAGTACCATGCCCAAGGTTTGACGATGAAATTAATGCAACTTTGTCTCTTCCAGTTCAGTATATTCTTTCGTTGTGCAGTTCTAACAAAGAAACAACGACCACTTACCAAAAATCCATCTTTGTCTTAGCTTGCACTAAGCACGTTAAACAGAAAGTCAATATCAAAAAAAGGATATGTGCAAAGAGTTAATCATTGAAGAAAAAGAAAAAAGAAGAGTTCTTGAGAGTATGGCGAGAAGGTGGAACCCGCCAAACTGATATTTAATAAATAAGAAATAAAGACTCTCACCAAATGAATCATCCATTTGTATGCAGCCTGTATACTTCCGCCATTAGAAGAGACCAAGTCCGTACTTGTAATCTTCTCTGTTTCTCTTTGTCCAACCATTTTTTGAAGTTATTAAGATATTTAGTACGTGATTGATACAACGCACTTGGAATAGGAGCATGTCCGGTTGGTACATGAGATTTCAAACGTTCGTTTGCTATAATATATTGGGTAAATTATAAAATAAAATTTAAATTTACTCAATTTTATAATATTAATTCGTTCTTTAAAAAATATTTTTTATTTTTATAAACATATATTTTATAATTTTAAAATTATTTTTATTTTTATTTAAAAATAACAATAAAAATAACTAAAAAATTTTAATTATTTAATAACAACAATTCATTGAAATCTTGGTTGATTGATGGATCCGAAGAAATCCATAAGTACGAAGTCTTACTCCTAATTGATAAAGAGATTTATAATAATTGCTTATCTTTAAAACAGCCTCTCTATTATATAGGGATAAAGCTGTATATTATCAGATTTCGTTTTATTGTAAGACTTCAAACTGAGTGTGATGAAGAAGTCCAGAAGTACGAAGTCTTATTCCTAATTGATAAAGAGATTTATAATAATTACTTATCTTAGAAACAGTCTCTCTACTACGTAGGGGTAAAGCTGCATATTATTAGACTTCGTCTTATTGCGAGACTTCAAACTGAATGTGACGATGATAATGACTACTTAAATCATAAGAAACTCATTTTTATCTTTTCTCTTATAAATATTTAATTAGTCAAACAAGCTTTTGGTTAATGTTACCAACTTTTATATTTTAAAGTTGATCACTACTTTGATTGATTAAAATAATATATACATCATCAACATAAACTAATATCATAGTCAATTCATAAAAATTTTAAAATTTTATTTTAAAAAATATATGATTAATTATAAAAAAAATCTCAATCTTTTGTTAATTTTAAAATTATAACTCGAATTTTAAAATGTGACATCAAAATTTTCAAATTTTTATTTTTTTCAATTCTAACCCGACATTAGTTTCTCCGTTATATTTACTGACACGATATATCAAAACCTTCTTATGTTCGTACTACTTTTTTTTAACTCTTTTATTGTATTAAGATTGACTATAGTTAATTAAATATTTTGACTATAAACATATTTTAGAAGAAGCTATTAGCTTTTATTTTTCCCATACTTTGATATGTATATTTTTAATTTCATCCTAATGTTTTAAATTTATATGGATACTTTTGAATTCCATGTATAATTTTAAAAAATAAAAAATAAATATTGTAATATTTAAAATTATTCTAAAAATAGATATTTTATTAAATTATTTTAACAAAAGATAATATTAAAATTAAAATGAAATAATTATACAACATTATTCTATATGTAATAAATAATCATATGGTATTTTTTGTTGAAAGTAATTTTTATTAAAAATACTTAAAACAATTAAAACACAAAAAGTCCTTTTTTCTATTAATTATTTGAAGTAATTAAGGGCTAATGACAATATACGAATCATTGGTTTGACATTTCTACGCAATGCCTTTGTTAAACCTCGAGGTTTGTTGACTTGACCCAAGTCCCCAAGTGGATGAAAGTGATATCTCTCTTACGATCCTAATAGTAAACGACGAAAAGTCAGAGAACTAAGTGATCAAGGAAAACGGTGCCGTTGGACGCAAACGACAGGAGAGTTTGCGTGCAACTTGGAGACGTGTCCACCAACAGTGGAGTAGTTATCCATCACATTGTATTACATTTATGGTCAACGCTAAAAGGTTGTCGTGTTTGGAGTGTGGACCACTGCTTTATGAAATGGACATTATCCTTAAAACAATGGCAAATAGGTTCGACTCTCAATTAGGTTTATATTAATTGAGGTTTTGAATTGAAATTAAGTTTCTTAGAGTCTCTCATATTGACTAAATATGAAAATATTAAAGGATTTATAAGTGGTAAGGGTCAACTATTCAGACAACTAGTTCTAATTATTTGGACAATAGTTGACCCAAGCTCAATTCTTATAAGTGGACTCTACGCTCTGCCTATATTAAAAATTCAATATGGTTAAAGCAGGTTTGGTCCGGATTATTAAATTCCCGGTTATCCGTTTAGATATTCAATCCTAGCGGCCCGGTCCGGTTATCATTGCGTATATTTCAAGTGATAACTGGATGTTCAGTCACAGTTGCACTTGAGGGGGAGTGTTAGAGTGTCCCATATTGACTAAACATGAAAATGTTAAAGGGTTTATAAGTGATAAGGGTCATCTATTCAGACAACTAGTTCTAGTTATTTAGACAATAGTTGACCCAAGCTCAATTCTTATAAATGGACTCTACAGTCTGCCTATATTAAAAATTCAATAAAGTTGAAAAGAGTCATCCTAAATTGTCACGCTAACTCGAATGATTTGAATATCATCTTCAATATTAAATAATAAAATTATATTAAATAAGCACATGTTTGAAACAGTCTCTTTACTAATTAGAAGTAAGGTTATGTACTATTGAACTTTCATATACTTTACGTATCAGTGAGATTCATACTACATGTTATTGTTATTGTAGTACTAATTAAGCACTAGTAATAGAACATGTTGGATTAGTATGTCTCTAATAGACACAAAAATGAAAAATAATTTGCTTTTTACAACGAATCTTTTATTCAAATAAATTGCTAAGAAATTGTCATATGTTTGTTTTTAGAGTAATAAATTATATAATGAACTAATAATAAATTAAATCTAACGATTAAAACTAATTTCGAGTCTAATATAAAATTTAAAATCAAAATCAAAAATATATTTCTGAAGTAGGTTTTGCTTCATTATCATCAAAAGTTATAAATTCTCCAATGTTATGTAAAAATTTGTAAATTACGTTTTTATTCAGATTAAAAATAATGT
>JAOQMP010000209.1:2216477-2227131 GCA_027563575.1 Erythroxylum pedicellare | reverse complement strand
TATTAGCCATTCACTACCCACTCTCTTTCCACTAGACACAGTATCCTGTCCATACACACGAGAGATCTTCGGACACTGTCGGTGTCGGAGGTGGCGGTGTTCGTGTCGGAATCTTCTCTGTTCAGTTATCGGAGTGCGTGTACTTGGCGTAAAGCTAATTAAGAGAAAAGAGAAACGAAAATGAGTATGTATGGGAGAGATCCGTGGGGAGGGCCGTTGGAGATAAACGCGGCGGACTCAGCGACGGACGACGATCGGAGCAGGAACCTTCAGGATCTGGACAGGGCGGCTCTTTCGAGGCCGTTGGACGAGACGCAACAGAGTTGGCTGCTTGGACCGACGGAGCAGAAGAAGAAGAAGAAGTATGTGGATCTTGGCTGTATCATTGTGAGTCGGAAGATCTTCGTGTGGACTGTCGGTGCATTGCTCGCCTCTGCATTCTTAGTTGGTTTTGTCACTCTCATCGTCAAGACCGTCCCTCGCCACCGTCATTCCAAGTCTCCTCCCGATAATTACACTCTCGCCCTCCACAAGGCCCTCATGTTCTTCAATGGCCAGCGATGTATGTTTCTATACTTTTTCTTACTTTCCTCCTTCATACTTCTTTGGATCCATCTATTTTGAGTGTTTTGATGATTTATTTCGTTTCCTCTATTTATTTATAGGTCACAACTCTGTAATTGTATAGATATTAAGTGTAAATCTTGGGATCTAATCTTTCTCTGATTTTAGCTATCTTCAGAAACCTACTTGACTGAATGAGCAATTATGGAGAATTATTACAGTTAGTTATAAGTTACCTACTTTAAATTACCTGATTTTGTGGTCCAGATGTTTCAGATGACTTCCTTACTCTGTTGAACAAATTTTGTTGGATTCATTTGCAATTCCACACTTCATATAATGGGAATGTTAAAAACTTATGAAACTGAACTGCAGGATTTCGATTCCATGGAATTTATACAGATTGATTCAATCCCTTCAAAACAAGTGGATTTTGCTAGGTTGTTCCTAACATGACGCTTCATTTTGAGATATTATTTGCTAATGGATTCCAAAGTTATCTGATTCTAAACAATTTTGAAGAGTTTTCATGTTTGTCTTTTTTATATAACACTCATGTTTGTGGTCGCAAGAAAATGTTGTCATTGCGTTCAAAGATGACTAAGGAAATCTTTCTTCTTCTCCCCACATATTTCCAGCTGGAAAGCTGCCAAAGCATAATAACGTCTCTTGGAGGGGTAATTCTTGTTTGAACGATGGCAAATCTGCTTCAGCGTCATTTTATAAGGATCTCGTGGGGGGCTATTATGATGCTGGAGATGCTATCAAGTTTAACTTCCCTGCTTCTTTCGCCATGACCATGCTAAGCTGGAGCGTCATAGAATACAGTGCAAAATATGATGCTGCTGGGGAGCTCAACCATGTCAAAGAGATTATTAAGTGGGGGGCTGATTACTTTCTTAAGACATTCAATAGCTCTGCGGACACCATAAACGGACTTGTTTCACAGGTATAATAAATCAAAATCATTTGATCTCTGAACTTGCTCTTGCTTTTCTGCCCTTCCTAACAAGCAGACTTCTTGTGATTCACCTTTAAATTTACTTAACTAATTGTTCTGTTCAAGAAGTGGCAAACTGGTTTCTGTTTGTTCCACCAACCCGAGAACCTAACTTTTTGTGACTCATAGCACAAAAACGTTTTCTGATTCTCAAGAGATACACAGTCCAACTAAGTGCTTATCCTCTTTGCTCGACAGGTTGGAGTAGGGGACACTTCCGGGGGAAGTACAACTGCCAACGATCACTATTGCTGGATGCGGCCTGAGGACATTGATTATGTTCGGCCTGTAACCGAATGTCATAGCTGCTCAGATTTGGCTGCAGAAATGGCTGCTGCCTTAGCCTCAGCATCTATTGTTTTTAAAGATAATAAAGCATATTCACAGAAACTTGTCCATGGTGCCAAAACTCTCTTTAAATTTTCAAGGGAGCAGCGAGGCAGATACAGTGCTGGTGGTTCTGAGGCTGCTATATTCTACAATTCAACTAGTTACTGGGATGAATTTATATGGGGTGGAGCTTGGCTGTACTATGCAACGGGGAACTCCTCCTATCTTCAGCTTGCTACCACTCCTGGTCTGGCCAGACATGCTGGTGCTTTCTGGGGAGGACCAGACTATGGTGTACTTAGTTGGGACAACAAGCTTACTGGTGCTCAGGTGAGCTAGCAAAGTTTCCGAGTTCCTTGAAACTTGGTAATTTAGTTCTATTTTTCTGATACTGTCTTTTCGATGGTGTGTTTAGGTGTTGCTGAGTCGTCTGAGGTTGTTTTTGAGCCCTGGGTATCCATATGAAGAAATTCTACGGACATTCCATAACCAGACCAGTATAGTTATGTGTTCGTACCTATCAGATTTCAAAAGCTTCAATAGAACTAAAGGTAAATACCAACTTTTGACTGGACTATCTGTAAATGTACCAATTTTGGAATCTCATGTAAATTTTTTGATGGCTAATGACAGGAGGATTGATCCAGTTAAATCATGGAAGGCCTCAGCCACTTCAGTATGTCGTCAATGCAGCCTTCCTAGCCACTTTATTCAGCGATTATCTAGAAGCTGCCGATACACCTGGATGGTACTGTGGACCAAATTTCTACTCTGTTGATGCCTTGCGCCAATTTGCCAAGACTCAGGTATGTTGAATTCTGTTGCTTCTAAGGAAACCTTCGATGGAACTTGGCAAGGTGAGACAAGTAATTAGCTTTTTTCATGTGTTGATTTGGCAGATCGATTACATTCTAGGCAATAATCCTAGGAAAATGAGCTATGTCGTCGGTTTTGGCAATCATTACCCAAGACATGTCCATCACAGGGGGGCTTCTATCCCTAAGAATAAGATCAAGTACAACTGTAAGGGAGGATGGAAATGGAGGGACAGTTCGAAGCCAAACCCAAATACAATTGTTGGCGCCATGGTTGCTGGCCCAGATAAGCATGATGGTTTCCATGATGTTCGCACCAACTATAATTATACAGAGCCAACTTTGGCTGGCAATGCGGGACTGGTTGCAGCCCTTGTGGCCTTGTCGGGAGATAAAACTACTGGAATTGACAAGAACACCTTATTCTCTGCAGTTCCTCCAATGTTTCCAACACCCCCACCTCCTCCGGCACCTTGGAAACCTTGAGATATTACGAAATACTGTGTTAAGAATGTCTGCATGGACTAATGACTTGATGATTTTGCTGCAGCATTAGGTTTTCGAATCTGGACCATCTTTTTGTACACAAGAACAATGCTAGAAGAAGGTGAGGGGGAATCATAGAAAAAGGATGCAATGAAGATTCTGAGAGAAGGTGGTGCTTTATACTTTTATGAAACCGATGGTTTGTATTTGAGAATGTCTCATTGTTTAATCTTGTCACGTACAAAGTAAAAAGATGTACTATAACTTGTATTCTTTTAAACATATGATAACTTGAAGAGTTCGAAATTGAATAAAAGCGAACTCCTCTATGTTAGAGTTAAGAGCCAGAGAAGGAATTGAAGGACAAACAAAAGAAACAAATGAATTGTAAAGAAAACTCTGTTAATGGACCAGTACAATTAATCATCCATCACACGTGCTTCTCCTGGTATAGATTAAGCACTGATCTTCAGGATTTTGATTTACCTTCTCTGCCGTTACTTTGGTAACAATACCACCCTTCTTGGAATTAGTCTTGTCCTCACGATTGTAATTGGGAAACTGTTTGCAGAATTCGTCTCTGTCGATCCAGGTTGTCTCTTCCAATGATTTGCCTTTCCACTACTACAATAGTTGGTAGGAACCATCTTTAATTTGTGTTAAGGTAGAATCATGTTCTACCATTTCGATTTCTCCAATGACAAGATTAGAAGGCAACTTAGTCATTTCCGGATGATCTCTCACTACCTTTTTAAGCAAGGAAACATAGAATATGGAATGTATTTGGGAACTCTCCGGAAGTTTCAATTTATAAACAACTTGACCTATAACACTCTATATCTCATATTAGGGGCTAGAATCCTAAAATAATGTATACGAGAGTTTATTGAAAGATTAGAAAGTTTATTTCATGCTCATATATAATATAGCAACACATACATGTGAATATTGATTTTTACACATAAAAATGATTATACATACATTCATTGACATTTTTCGGTTATAATTGATTTATAAATGTGATTATACTGAGAATTGTGGTCTATATGTATTGAAAATTGATTCAGAAAGTGTATTTATTGGTTTAAAATTTTTGGTAAATTTTCGAAATTTTTTGAAAATTTTGGATATTTTTAGACTAAAAAAAATGTCAAGTGACAAGGTAATTGATGAATGGTAGTAGAAATAAGAGTCAAATGATAGTGGAAAATTTTATAGATGACTTTAGAATTTATTGACAAATACCATTGAAATATGAGAGATAATTGGATTAAAAATTGGAGATGATTGGTTCAACCAAACCCCAAGCTCCGATAACTTTGACCTACACACTTTTCTTATCTTACTATATATAGTTGTTTATAACCTTTGGTCTGAGAGAAACCTCAGAACCTTCAAAGACAAAGCCTTGGATGTGGGGAACTTCAACTCTAAAGTGATCTTCCAAGTAATGGAGCAGTTCTGCTCAAACACCGAAAGTAGGTAAATTGTGTTTTCTAGTTTTATTTTCTCTACCTGTTTCAGGTTTAGGGTGGAGTGGACTTCATCATCCTTGGGGAAACCAATTCAGCCAACCACATGCTGTTGCCAGAAAAGTAAGGATGACATTTATAAGCACTAGTGAAGAGCATGGTATCACACAAGGCAACTTTCCCATACTTGGGCACTCCAACAATAGCAGTGCAATGATTCCAGCTTCTATCAATAGGAGAGTGCAAAACTCATAAGCAGGAGCAACATGGGTGCAAGTAACAAGCTATAGGGGAGTCTCCTCTCACCCTCGGGTTTGTATAAAGGAGCATTGTACATTTATAATCAATGCCTAGTTATGCTGTAATAAACATGGCTAGGCTGTATAAGGGAATGAGTTTTGATTTAGCAATAACAAGATGAATCCCTTATGTGCTTGGGTTATGGTAATCGGTGGATAGATATGTTGTTGGTTAGGTTGTATCTTCTATTAATTCCTATTCTTGGTAGTCTTATTAGCTTGTTTGTAGTGGTAAGTTAGGCTCTTATGGCAAAGTTGAATTTTGTATATTAGCAGGAAGGGCCACTTTTGGCAGTGGTAAAGAACTTATTCAGGGAGTCCCCGTAGCTTGTACATAATTTCTATTTATTTCAATCAACTTACTGAATTACCCAAAAAAATGAAGATGATTGGACTAGTTAAATAAGAGGACCTAGTTTAAACTTATGGAAATTGGACAAGTGACAAGTGTCATTTGCCAAGCTTAGGTCTTCTTACACGAATATACTAGAAAGATTAAATTAATTGTTTTGATCTTGTTTTCTTCTTCTTCGTGACTTTCTTCATCTTCTGTGAGTTTCATTACTTAAGAAATTTATCATCTTCACAACGCAAGCCTTGCTCTTATTTTCTTTTCACTTGTTATTTCATTGTGTTATCTTCTTCACTATCACTGAAATACCTAACCTTACAACCTTCAACTATTGATGATCGTGTTGTATTGAAAAGCAAGGGTTCTTGTGATTTTGAATAATCAGGAGTTTTAAGCACGTAAGTACCGTATGGTTTTCATGATATGTAGAATGAAATATATATAACGTTAGTTAACAGTTTAGTGTTTTTTTAAAAACGAGGTTGTATATATATGCTGAAATGTGAGTAAAAATTTAGAGAATACTGAGTGTCTTACTTTTGCATTTTGATGATCAATATTTTATAAGATGGTGTTGAAATGAATTTTTAGTTAGAAAAATCATTGAAAACGTGTATAAAAGAATGCAGAAAAGTGTATGAAAAAAGAGATGTGTATGCCCTGTTTTCACTGTGTCATTACGTGAATCTTTTGAGTGTTTTAGAAATGAACTAAAATGAGATTTGAGTTAAGGAAAAAGGTGTAAGGTGATGTCGTGATGTGGGAAAGAAAGATTAAAATGATAGTTAGAGAAGAAAATGGAGAAGTGTAGAAAATGGAAAAATGCAGAAATAGGTTCTGTTTTTAATGTTTATGAACAATCATAGATTTTGATTTGTTTGTGTTCAAGTTGAGCTGAAATGGAAGTAGGAATGAAGAGGAAATAGTAAGGATATAAGTTAGAGATGGTAGATTAAGCAAAAGAGAGGAAGAAAAGAAAAAAAAACCTGCACTTTAGGAATATGGAGAAGAAACTAGACTGTGCACGATCGTGACCGAGACAAGAAAATAGACAGTGCACGATCGTGCACAAGCATGATTGTAACATTGGCGAGGCATTTTGCAATGCACAATCATGCATGAGCATGATCGTGACATTTCACCGATTGGAATTGCATGATCGTGCTTATGCATGGTTGTGATAATGAAGGCTTACCGAAAAGTGACAATTTTGAACATCTTTCACTATTTTGATCATAACTTCTTCTGCCGACCTCCAAATGACTTGAAAATTGAACCAACAAACTCCTAACACATTGTTCTTTCTCTCTACCAAAATTTATTCCCATATGAATTCATTAGGAAAAGATTGATTGATAAAATTAGGATGAAAATGATGAAGTGTGCTGGAATATGATAAATGGAGTGTTTTCACTAAACATACTTCGGTATTTTGGCTATATTTTGATCAGTAGATATCCAAATGAGATTATATTTTAATTATATTAAATTAGAGACATATAGATACAAATTTCTTGAAGAAATTTAATTTTATTTCTGTCTCTAAAAGTTCCAAAATCTGGCTTGAAGTTGAGTACAGAGCACTGTTATAGTTTAGGAACAGCACAAAATCGTTTGAGTATAACTTTCAGAATATAGAAACAAATTGTATGATCTTGGTTTAATTAGAAACTTAGGACATATAGGAACATGTTTTAGAAGAAAGCATTGCCTAACTACTCCATTTTCCTTTTCATAATAATCATGAAAAGTTGACTCGAAAGTCTGTTTTGAGAACAAGTTGGAGTGATTAATTGAATGATGAACTTATAATAAATTTGTTTTATTAAGGTGTAAACCTAAGTTCAAATTATATGTATGTGAGTTTTGATACATGAGTGATCTTGTGATGAGAATGATGGAAATATACTCAAGACTGTCATTGAGCATGCATTGTACTTAATCCATATATGCATATGCATAAATGAGTATTTATATAATTATGCAAATTTGTAATATGTGTAAATGTATATTGCATGATATAAAGGAGCATTTTGAGCATCAACATCTAGACATTGCCGGGACTTTGAGACAATAGCTTTGTAAAGCATCCTATTTTCTGAAGCATCCTATAAGTAACTTAGACAGTATCACTTAATTAATTGTTTGTTTTAAATTATGTTCTGAATTATTTTATGAATGTGAATTTGATTGTGTTGATTCTGGACTTTGAAAGTCTGAGGCGGTTGATGCATGAATGAGATATTGGAAGTGCTCCTTGCATGTGAATCTGACTAAAATAAGTGTACTCAACAATTTTGTTGAATGCCGGGCCAATGTCCAATGATAAATGTGTTCTGAATGTGCATATGAAATCATGTGATTAATTGAGAGTATGAATATGAATGTGATGCATTTCATTACATAAATGCATGAACAGATAATGGCAATTGTGACCTGAGTAGTCACTGAAAATGAGCTTAAAACTCAGAGTATGATTAAGAGCCAAAGGTTTATTATGTATAATGAGCCCTAAATCTCCATCGGATAAGAAACAGTTATCAATGAGCCCGGTATTTACAATAGACACGGGACAGATATAGGTATTCGGTCACAACAATGTAATAATTAGAAATGAGTCTCATGAGCATTGCAAATACATTTAATATGTATGTTTGAATGATTGTAATGTATTGTTGACTTGTATTTGAATGAGAAAGTGAAAATTGTGAATAAAGTGTTATGTGATACTACATGATGATAAATAAAATGATGTGAATTATGTGATTATATGTATTGATGTGTTGTATGAATTGAGTGAACCATCGAGGATGGTTACCTCACTGAATTTGCAAAACTCACCAAAATTGCAACGTTGATATTTCAGGATTGAGAGAGGACACTAGTGACAGAGAGACTCTACAAGAAGCATAGTTCTTGTATTTTTGGATCAGAGAAATGACTCAAAGGTCGGTCAGCTGAGACTGAACAATTAGATAGAAATTTTTGTATAATTCCTCTTTCATGTAGCGTGTTTTGTATTAGGTTTTGATGATATACATATTTGGATGCTTTTGTAAATTTCTATGTACATATTTGGTTTATCTGAAATGAAATGAGGAATTCAGTTTTAAAATATTGTGATGTTTATGTTTTTCCTATGATGATGCCATGACTATGTTAGTGATGTGAGTGCTCTAATATGTCATTCTTGCGGGGTGCATATTTGGATATCACTCAGGATGTCAGATACGTGTCTCGTGAGAGTGAGGTGTTACATGACCGACTCGTTGAATAATAAAAACCGGACCATAATAACGAGCTGCTAGTTTAAGATATCTCCTGATCATGACAGATTGTTGGCGATAAGCTCGTAACTTTAAAAATACCTTATCTCCCACCTTAAAAGATACCTCCCTTCGATGTTTATTAGTTGATAGTTGCATTCTTTGTTGTGCCTGATGCAAATGTTCCTTTAATTCACGAAGTATAGCTGCACGATCCTGTAAGGAAGCATTAACAGCTTCTACCTTGGATTCTTTGGGAAGGAAATGGTGAAGAGTATGAGACTTGCGACCATACACCACTTCAAAAGGCATACAACCAACTAATATTTGGAAGCTAGTATTATACCAATATTTTGCCCAAATTAACCAGCGTGCCCATTGTTTAGGTTGCTTGCAAGCAAAACACCGAAGGTAAGTCTCAAGACTACTATTTAAAACCTCAGTTTGGCCATCAGTTTTAGGGTGGTAAGCAGAAGATATACGTAGTACTGACCCTTGTAGTCTAAAATACTTGTTCCAAAAATAGAAACAAATAAAGGATCTCTATCCAATACGATAGATTCAGGAATCCTATGAAGTTGTACCACCTCTTTGCAAAAATTTCTGCAAGTTTGGTTGTTGTAATTAGGTGTTTAATAGCTATAAAATGAACATATTTGAATAGACGATCAACCATAACGAAGATGCTATCGACACCATGAGATTTAGGAAGTCCGATTATGAAATCCATTGAGATATCCTCCCAAATGGCATTTGGAAGCGACAATGGTTGTAATAAACCTGCAGGATTTATGGTCTCATATTGTTGCTTTTGACACGTGAGACTTTCACCAACAAATTTCTTGACAGTTTGGAGCATTCCTTGCCAATAAAAGCTCGCAGAGACTCTATGATACGTTCTATAGGCCCCCGAATGATCTCCCATCGGTTTGACATGAAACTCTATTAATAAACGATGAACCTAAGTTGAAGAAGTAGCTATTGCAAGTCTCCCTTTATAGTATAATCTACCTTGTATCATAAAGAAAGAGAGATTAGTGGGCTGACCTAATTTGAGTGCTTGCATAATGGGCCCCAAAAAGACATCGATTTCCACCTCTTTAGTGATTTCGTCAAGATCAACCTATTGTTGTTTGCTAATGGCAGATAATTCCAGATTTGATTCTCTTCAGGAAAGAGCATCAACAACTTTATTTGTAATACTAGGCTTGTAAATCACATCAAAATCAGACCCCATCAATTTGGCCAAACAATGTTGCTGTGCAGGTGTTGTGATATTTTATTGTGGCAATTGTCTAAGGCTACTATGATCTGTCCTCACCAAGAATCTACGACCTAATAAATTCGGACGCCAATACTGTATTGATAATGCCAAAGCCATCATGTCACATTTATATGCTGATTTTGATAGTGTTTTATGTGCCAAAGACTTGCTAAAAAAAGCAACAGGTCATGAGTCTTGCATTAACACTGCACCGATCTCACTTCCCAACACATCACATTCAATAATGAACTGTTTAGAAAAATCAGGCATGGCAAGAACAATGGTTGTTGTTACAGCTGTTTGTAATTACTCACAAGCCTTTTGAGCCTCACCATTCCACTGAAATTGATCATCATTTGCTTTTCCCAGCAATTAAGTCAAAGGAGAAGCAATTCAGCCATAATCTCGAATAAAATGATGATAATATCTGGCGAGATCCAAAAATCCCTGAACCTCCTTCACACTCACTGGTCTAGGCCATCGTAAAATAGAGATCTTTGCTGAATCCATAGCCACGCCATTAGCAGACAACGCATGGCCAAGATACTCAATTAAGCTTTTCCCAAAGATACATTCCTTTTGGTGTGCCAAAAAAGAATTTTGATGCAACACAGTAAAAGCAGTCAACAAGTGCTCCCATGTTTAATTATAAATAAGGATATTATCAAAAAACACTAGAATAAATTTGTGTAAATAAGGATGAAATTTGTGATTCATGGTGGCTTGAAAAGTTGTCGGAGCATTAGTTAAGTCAAAAGGCATAACAAGGAATTCATAATACCCAGAATGAGTTCGAAATGCAGCTT
>JAOQMP010000209.1:2185239-2197449 GCA_027563575.1 Erythroxylum pedicellare | reverse complement strand
CATCTAAGTGACGGAGAATTAATTAATTTTATACTTCCTAGGTAGTCTAGGCCAAAAATATAAAAATAAATAATTTTTTCTCACACATGCATCATATACAATAAAAAATATTATTTATCCCTGAACTACAAGTTACCTGGTTATCAGGTCATTTCTTGTAAACAAAAATAAATATTATTATCTATTTGAGTGGAATTTTTTTTGATAAAATATCATATATTATATCAAAATAAACTCAATAATTTTAAAAGGTCAAGATTTTATGTTATTAAAACAATTTTAATAACACTAGTGATCATATCACCTTTCCAAATAACATTTACAATTAAAGTCGTTTATCAATATAAACTCACGCGTATTGTAATTTTTTTAATTTCTGTATCCACGTGAAAAACTTATGTAAACTCATGCGTATGAAATGAACATGTAAGTTTTTCTAGTTCTGTATTCACGTGAAAAAACAATATAAAACCATGCACATCGATAATCATCCGTCCAAATGCATTTAACACTATTTATTCAACATCTGTCAAAAACCTTTGTGCATAAAACATTTGGACAAATGCTTTTAATGAGTTTGCCATAAAAAAATGGCATTAGTATCTCATACATTTAACTTTTTCTGTTTCTGTATCCACGTGAAAACAAAACAACGGCATGTATACTTCAGACTCATAGCATTAACCATCGTACAAAATGCATTAAATGGGTTTGTCATTAACAACACCACATCAACCTTTGCACTAATTAACGTACAACATCCATTACATGCATTTAATGGTTTTGTTGTACACAACTTTTATCCAAAGCTTTTTGTTGTTTTCACACTGAACCATTGGACTCCTCCTTTAAACATATAAACGTCACGAAATTGAGAGAATGCAAAACTCTCTTTGTAACGTCTGAAATTTAAAGAACATGAATTGAAGTGTTTCGGTTTTGTTGAAACTATTTTCAACGTAAACTCAAAATGTTTTCATGTATCTTAAATGAACAACTTTCAAGTATTAAAACAAAGAACACAATAAAATATGTAAATTATTGATCTTTGTCAAGTATGATATAAACATAAAAACTTGGCTCTGATACCAATTGAAGGATTGCATACGCAGCGGAAACAAAAATTGCAATCCTATATAGATCGATTGTATTTAAGAATCATACTTATAATCAGAATAGGCAGAAATAAATATCTGGAATTCATGAAGATTAACCGACACTGAACTTCAAAACTGTGTGAGAAATATGTCTCACTTTCAATACTTGATATGGCTATGGATAAATTTGAAGAACTCTTTCTTCAAAAATGGAGAAAACAATTATTTCAACCTTTTCTCTTGTTTATTTTTATGTAAAATACAAAACAAGAAAACTCTTTTTCTTGCTTTTTCTGTTTTGAATGGACACAGAACATAAAAGAACTAACTTGTTCTCTTTGTTCTTATATGTTAAAAAAAAACCCTCATAAACCGACTTTTTCTCCTACCACGTTTCGTTATTGTTTTGGTTAAATGTATAACCAAAACAATAATCACCAAAAGCAAATACCATGTGACGCCTTTTGCCTTCCCTTTTTTTAAATAATTATTATTATTTATACATGAAATAAAACAAAACCATTTTATTTTATTCATTTATTTTGCACAAGAAAGTTTCCAATATTAATTATATTTTCAGTGCTAGCAAAAAAAATATAATAATATGCCATATAGATTATTTAATAAATTATCTCATAATCATAAATGGGAAATATTACACTCGTAAGTGTGTGACCACATAGGTTTATCATTAAGTCGGTAGTAATTAATCTAATTAATTACTAATCAAGATTGGCGTCTAGCAATACTCCTCAACGACCAAATAGCATGAAGTAACAATTTTATAAAGATGGAACCTGATTAAGGACAATGTATAATTACCTTCCATCATCACAACTCCGGATTAGCCTAAGGTATAGTTTAACTGTCAAACCTTATTAGATAACCAACTATGTTATATATCGATCATTAATGGTTGATGAATGACTTAGAAAACTTCTTTTTCTCACTCATTCAATCGCCCTGGCCAAGGTCTTGAAACAATCATTAAGATCAATGACAACATAAAGTTCAAACTCATTACCTAGAGTCGATGGATCCCATCTTGACTCACCACTAATTAGATATGTACTTAATTATATCCAATGATCATTCAACTAGCATTTTTACACACTAGGTGCCCGACATCAAAATATAATAAGTAACATATTGATTACTATGATGATCTTAGGTCAAAGGAAAAATATACATTTAAATCCTTATGAGAATATCCCACTTGACAGTTCATAGGTAATATTAACCACTGGAAATTCTCAGTTTGGTCAATTCAATGATCATATCTCTATATGCATCATCTATATATATAACTTAGTAAATGAGATCTACTAATATCTATCCAATAGATACTATTACGTATATATTGATCCAACTGGATCATTAAAGTCCTTATTTGAGGATCCTATGATCAAGAACATTTTTAGATTAAATCCTAAATACTTGACTCTCATTATCATAATCTCCGTTATGATGGCAAGTGTATAAATTTAATCAAGGACTTATCATATTAGAATAAACACAATAAACATAATATGATAAAAATATTTGTCATGTTATTAAACAAAGTTAATAATCACAAAACTAAGGTGTTCAATCTATTACATAACGATTGGGTCATGGGCATAATTCCAACACTTGCATATTCTTCTTTTTCGTTTTCTCCCTAATCATTGTTTTCTGAAGTTACTGCATACCAAAGTTTGAGCAATTATATTTGTTTTTATTTATGTACTTATCCTCACTATACTTGTTTCCTTATTCATCACTCTGAATCAAGGTCTTGAAACCCGAACCGTTCATCGAACCGGAGGTCCTATTGGTTACCGTTTTGACCGGTTCGACCGGTTCAACCACCTGTCGAATCTGTGTGACGTCATAATTATGCAATAATTATATTTAATTATATATAATATTAATATTATTAAAAAAATAGAAAAATATACCAAATAATATTAAAAATATTTAAAAAATAAATAAAAATAAAAAATTTATTGAACCAATGGTCGAACCGGACCAATTCGATCGGTCAATTGACCGAATTTTACCGGTTCTTACTGGTTCAATTAAGGACCGATTTTTACAGGTCACTCGGATCGGATAACCGACCGATCACCGGTCGAACCGACCAGTCTGATCTGGGTTTTAAAACAATGCTATGAATGATCTTAATTCTTTTAGATTCTCTTAATATATACAGGCCAAGTCACCAATCAGGACTTTGGATGAACTCTCAGTCTCAAAAGTAGTTCAAGTGTATATTTCCTATCACTTATAGAGAGAGAACAGAGCAGTTCAAAAGAGGATTTATACTATGTCAGCCATAAGATTGATGACCTTCCAGTCATTATAATTTCCGAGAGTGACATCTTATGGACTTTCTTCGGTGGAAATCATCTGGGATTTGGAATGCGTAACAGACATTGTTGCCATGTCGTAACTGCACGTGCACTTTCTTTTCTATACCATCAGGTGTTCTGAAAGTTGGTTTACATCTCTAGTTTTGAAGTCCATATGTCTTCTTATTTAGATTGCATGAGCACTCAAAATCTTTTCAAGTTAGGTTGCTTATTGGAGTTCTAAAATCTGTTGGTGTCGAAGATATAACAATGGCTGATGGTCAAACACTCTTCTCTTTATGTTTCATTCTCAAATGCTTATTCTTAGTCTTCTTTCCATATTGAGAACAATACTTGATGCTAAATTTGATCTGTCATGACCTACTTTGCATAAAATTTTTGTAGAAAAAAAAATATCTAGAAACAAGTTTATATTATATTTGATTAATGTATGTTAGCATATAATTTTTTGTAATTAAAATTTAAAGTCAACGTATTCCGTATATAATGTACCTCGATTTACGATAGTCTAGAAAGGATCATTGAGATACACAATCTTTTTATGAATATTTTCAAAAAAAATTATAACTTGAGTTACATTGAAAAGTTTATGATATTTTAATTATTTAAATTAAGTATTTTGAAACAAAATGAATTTTGGTTTGTATATTACAAATGTGATAATATGGAAAATATTTTTAAATTGTGAGACAGTAAAATAATTTTTAATTAATCAAGTTGTAAAAACTAATTTTTCAAAAAAAATTGCTCTCTTTTATTTCTTTTTTAGAATATTGCAAATAACTCCTTTGTTTTTATTTTTTTAATCTGGTGACTTAAATACTTTTTTTCTTATAAAATCCATAAAAATGGTTAGAGTTCGTAATTGATTATAAAATATCAACGAATCAAAATTTGATATGATCTAATAAAACCTCTTACATATAGAAAGTGTTTATTATTACATCATCAAGAAGTTAAAATATATTATAGTAATTAAAGTTTTTATGCCAAACGGATGAAAAATCAAAAGATCATATAATAGAAATTTAATGATGGATAATTTAGTATAAGTAGAAATAAATATACGAACTTGGACTGAAATAAAAAATATCTTTGTTATCAATATATTTTTATTTTAAATTTAGTAACTTAAAAAAATTCAGTTTTTCCTGTAAAATCCATTTTGAAATGAATAGATTTTGTCATTAATTCCAAAATCTCGAATAATTAAAATTTGATATGATTCAGTTATTGCTTAATAAAGTTTGTTAAATATAGATAAATATTTATTTTATATTTCATTGAGAACAAAACTGTATTAAAAAATAATCATATCATAGAAATTTAATGTTAGATAATGCAACTCATACTATAAATACATACAACACATCTTCTTCTTTGAAACAGAAAATTGTTGAAGAGAGTGATTTTGGATTGAAGAATATGACGATGAAGAGGTCGTTGGCTTTTGGGGTTATGTTCTTGCTTCTTGTTACTGCAAGTAAGCTTGGTGCAGCCATTACATGCTCTGAAGCTGTAACCACTCTTTTGCCCTGCCTACCATACTTAGTCGGTAGTCCCGACGTCCAACCAACCGCCGCTTGTTGTATAGCCGTCAAGTCGGTGAACGACCAGGCTAGCACCAGACAAGTACGTAGAGACCTGTGCAAGTGTTTTCAGTCTGCTGCAAAAAGTTTTCCTATTGATCCTGACAAGGCTAAAGCAATTCCTGAGTTGTGTCATGTCCAAGTCCCTGTTCCTATCGATCCTACGGTAGATTGCAACTCGTAAGTTGTTGTCATTCCTGTCTGGTTCTGCTTCTTCTGTTTTAATTCTCATTCGACTAACTTTGGCATTGTTGGTGTGCTTTTGCAGGATTCCATAAACAATGATTATTGCCTATGAACAGTTAAAGATTCAAGAGAATAAATTTGATCTGGTTGTGTTCAATTAGATAAGATGTTTTAAGGTTTTTCTCTTCAAATCATTGCAATGATATATGTTACTTTGTCAGTCTTTGTCTACAATTTCTCAATTGGTTTTTACTATCTAAGCAGTCTCACCGACAATAAAATGGTCCTACAAACCAGTATCAATCTGAAAACGAGACAATGTATCATTACAAGTTGAAATGGACGTAAAGGGTATATACATATATAAGAAACAGCATCAATAAAATAAAAGCTATGGATGTAATACAGAGCTTATGGTTCAGGAGCTACTACAGGAACGGATCTTTTCGTTTATTTTGTTGAGATCTTTGAGTGGAGTTCATGAATTGACAGATTCTTGGTAAGTTTAACTAGAGAGGAAGTGTCTGTACTGTTCTTGCCATGTTCAAGTTTGCCTTCTGTGCTTCCATGCTTCTGATCAAAAGTTGGAAGAGAAGTGAAATCCGGGAACTAAACACTAAAACTCGGCATATCTTATAATACCAGAAAAACCATGAACTGACCTCAAAATAACAGGAGTTAAGATCGGCCAAAGATATCATACGTATAGCATAGTTGAAAATATGATCATATCTAACATATAACATCAAACTATGTGCAGCAAAAATCGGAGCAAGCTCGAGAGATAACTGACTTACAGAAAGACTAATATTCTCGTATTCTTCCATCTGCAGAGTTCCAGGCTTACGACCCTTTTTAGCATTGAGAGACTTCTCTCGGTTTTCGTAGAAATCAAAGTCATCTAACAAGGATGATTTTGCTGCATAACTCTTTAAGATATTCAACATTTGTAAACCCTGCTTCAGACCAACCTACAAATTTTCACATTTCTTGTCAAATTAACGATTCAAAACTATCGAAGATACTTTTAAATTGATAAACTAGTCACCAGACATGTATTTTCTGTTACAACCATATTTCTCAGCTAATACGTAAGATTGAAATATCAGATTTCAGTGACAAACCATTTACCGAAGTGAAGGCATCGGCAAACTTTCAGAGTAAATCCAATTACACAAGTTATACTTCTCCCCTTAACAAATACAACCCGTTGATAGCGCTGAATCTTGATTAATTGAGAAGGTAAACATCACACAGAGTATTGAGCAATTGAGCATGACAGTAAACAATAAGATTCAACGTCCACCTTCTGAAACTTTCACAAGTTGCCAAAAAGAGAGACATACCTCTTGAGTGTCCCTGCTAAATGTTACAGGGCTGTTCTCATCATCGTCAAGGATAATGTGCCGCAACTGATGATTGGGAATATCTTTTATGACATGCCATTTGACAGGGAAAAAACCATGCCACTTGTCAACTCTCCAGAAGCCCATATCTTTGTTAAAATCCACTTGACCAACCATTTCAGCTAAACCAACAAACTGACCACTTCCATTCACCTAAGTTGAGATTAAGAAAAGAGAAGTAAAAATATGAAAAAGTAAAGAAAATTTCAACTAAATAAAAAAAGCATATACTGAGCCATGTTAAGTGACTTCAATAAGGTCAACAAAATTCAATTGAATCAGATTGATATGTCAGTCCCATCTTTATGATGTAGCATTTAAAAAAGCAAGTTGAATTCTTCTATATATTTATTTAAGCAGAAGAATTAAACTTAAAATACATATGTAGAATCCATATATGATGTAGCTAAGGCATTTTAAAAAAATTATGAATCCATGTGTGGATCTTGCCTTTGATGTAAGCCAAAAGACTCCAATCTATCCAAGTCAATCATAGTCTTTTCCAGAAAACAAGGTAGCCTTTCTCACCATTGCTTATTTTATACAAAATACAGTACAGCTTGTAAGCAATGAAGTGGAATCGATTCCACAAATCTTTGTTATACAAAAGAAGCTAATGAAAGCAGAAAAATTAAATTTGCCAACTAACCGAAAAAAATAGGAAGATTGGACATTTCATGCCAGCATCACTTGATTTCTTTTCTGCATCATGAAATGCTGCATCTAGCTTCTTATTGCCTTTTGTTGTACTTGACCAAACACCATATTTAATGCTCTTATGGATATCATCTTCACTATAAGATTTGATAACATAAAATTTGGCATCAGAATATTCAATTTCAAAATTTGGTAGGTTATACCGATCTCTATGTATAAAGGATCCACAATCCTGTTTCATGGTTGATGCTTCCAAAGTAGGACTCCTGTTGGACGCTCTAGGACCATGAGGTAACTCCATTAAGGCATCATAATCACCATTTCCATTAAATCTGTATCTTGCTCTAATTCTATCGGCTCCATTCCACAGCCTTCCATCTTGTCTGTGATTCATTAAATCATTACGTGGGTTGGAACCTTGCTTTTGGCCAGTAAATGAAGAGAATTTTCCTACAGGATGGTAGCCCTTCAAAAGTACCAATGACATGTCAGAATCAAATGTAGAAACCTGTAATCAAGTGCTTATAGGAACTGAAATGAAAGCAACCATAAGAAACAAAATTATATGTTGATCAACATATTGAAACAAAGGAGTTGATATGATCTCAAAAACTTTTTGATTCATCAGAAACCTCGTGCCATGCACTAAGCTAAGCAATTGCATTCTGATGAATTTACTGTAAAATCATAACATGCTTAGACCACCATTACAATTGATTTGCATTCAACATCCCAATCCCCCAAAAAAAATGTGGGATAATTGTAAGTCATTTAATGCAGATTTAGATGAATTATTGGACTTGGAAATGATGTATGAGTTTGTGTACCTGGCCAAACGTTCTAATTTTTTCTCCAGGTGTGGACTTGGAATATTTGTTATTTATGGCATTGATGTCTCTTGACTTTGCAAAAGTAGCTGAAGATGAACCGTATCTTCTATTTCCCACACCCGTAGCATTAGGGCCATCAGCAACATATGTTGCATCACACCCATAGGACAAATGAGGTTGAACATAACCATAGTCTGGATAATATGGTTGTTGGCCCACACTTTGCCCATCAACACCTACTGTTCCAGACACGTAGGTATTGTAGCTGGGCACATAATAAACTACCGAACCATTTTCTGATGCCATGCTCTGATAGCAGCATTAAAACAAACTCAGTTATATTTGCAAACTTTTATTTAATGAGCTTTTCAAGTAAACATTGTAAGAACATACTGTGTGATAACCATCTACTCGACTATAGCCAGGATTGTCAACTTGTGCACAGGAACCCAGAAATCCTGTAAAAAAAAAAGGCCCCAAGTATCTAACAACTGCCAGTACATAATAATCTTTTCATCATAAAAGCCAAGTCATCTCAAGCTACAAAATGAACAATTCCCCACAAAGGTATGAGTGTTTCCAATAACAAGGGAACTTATTAATGATGTCAATGCATCAAACACACATAAAGTTAGTCGCATAAAGTGAATAGATTAAAGCTAGCCCAAATCCTTTCTCCCATCCACGTGCCAACTTGGCAACAACTATGATCTCCTAGCTAGTGCATGACTAGAGAGAAATAATCAAAGAATTTTCATATAGCAATTGGGAGTTTCAGATTTGGAATTCAAACTGGTTTAAACCACACTGGTGCTGACATATCCTACTTACAACAAAGGAGAGGATATTGGATTGGACTTCTAGACAACTGAACGGGATAGCTTGACATGATAGAAATGTTAGCTTAAAGAACATAGTATTGTCTCATTTCTAACCTGGGTAGTGATAACTGTAACTGCTTGTGGGTGGAAAATAAAGACCAGGCTCTCCAATTGATTCCCGATCAAACTTACCTTCAGTGCAAGACGCATCAACATTTCCCTTGGAGCTAAGAGTAACAGCAGCTAAGGAAGAATCGTAGAATGTTGGACCAGATCGTGCTCCATCTTCTACAGAAGTCTGGCAGGAAATAATTTCAAGAAACATTAGAAGAAGAAAATTGCATTGCAAAATAAAAAATTTCTAAAGAGTTCCCGTTTTTCTATGGTGTCTATGGGACATCTGCAGAGCCATTACAAAACCAAACCCCTTCCGCATTAAGTAAGTTGAACTCCCAATTTCTAGGTTGTTGGCAGTATTTCTTATTGACAACCCATTCATTGTTAAAAAGAAGCAGAAAAAACCCAAAAACTATAAGGTCCAGTCGGATTTGGTACAACAATAACGAGCATTTTATACAACTTATAAACCCAACAAGTAAACATTTTAACACAAAACTCACAGAATTAAGTATAAACAAACAGCCGTAGGACGAGAAACATAAACAAAGATAAGTCTGAGACATTGTGTGACATACCACATCCTTCTCTGCAAATGTACTAGCAGATACTGAGTTCAAACCAGCAGAACTAACCTCAGCTGCATAATATGGTTAAGAAAATTGCTATTTTAACAAAATAAGACAATTTAGGAAAACTAAAAGGTTACATCCATCTTAACCTGACCTCTTTACTTGTATAAACAAAGGGATACAACAGAAGACTAAGATACATCCCAATCTAATAGATGAACCAAATCAATCTTAAAACTGTTGCAGAACGCTAGAATAGGCATGCCAAATTCCTCCTCAATAATTAATGTACAGAGAACATCTTTTTAAGGAAGAAAAGAAGATGTACACATCATAGCATCGTACTTGCAACATCTCCATGCACACGAGAGGAAGAAAAAACTAAACGATTGGTGTTGTTGAAGTGAATTGAGCCCCGTTTACGAACAAACAAAAATCTTTCTCAAAAATAGAAAAATTAAAGAAACATTAAAAGAAAAACAAGGAGAAGAAGCAGAAGAAACGTTTAAGGGGAGGATACTTTTGTTGAGCTTGGAGTCGGTCTCCATCGTAGATCTTCAAAACCCACGTAAACCCTGAAACAGTAAAGCTAAAACCAATGAAGAGAGGCACAAAAACAAGAGAAAAGGAGTCTCCTTCGGTCAATTATGGAAACCAAAATATGAAAAGACTCTGCCTTTATAAACCAAAAATTTTCTTCTCCTTCTCCACCAAGGTAAACTACTTGGACCTTAAGTTTCCACGTACGTACGAGGAAGTATGGGCTTCTGTGTTTTCAAGTAACTTTTGACTATACATACGTTAAAGAAGAAGTCATTTTGTTTGAAGGAAAAAACAAAATAGAAGTTTTGAGACTTTATATATGTGTATAGATATATACACACAAAGGGAAGCGACCGAGTGAGGTGAGACTGTGAAAACAAACCTCGGAGAATGACAGCCGACCAGAGACTGAGGGGAGAGGCGGCTCCGGCTAATCGGGAAAACCGCTTATCGAAACAAAAAAGATGGCTTTTAACGGGTAGTGAAAAGGAGGCGCGAGAGGGAAAAATTACTGGGAAGAACGTAAAACTGTAAAAGATAAATGTTTAAGAAATTTTAAATTTTCTTTTCTTTTTCTTTAATTTTGGCATATTAATTAAATATTTAATTCTTAATTAAATTTTATTTAAATTAATGATTTGTTAAATTAATTTTAAATTAAATCTGTAGTTTTTCAAACTAATTACAAAATATAGATAAATTTAAAAATTTAAATCAAATAAAAAATTTTTATATTTTTGACCTTAAAAATAATAAGGACAAAACCCAAAAGAGATCGATCTAGAAGAGAGCGGTTAAGGATGTTGGATCTTCTGGAAATGAAGGAACAGCAGTGTTTTTCAATCAAACTTCACTTGGCCAGTTGCAGGAGATCAAATTGTGATGGATTATGTTGCCTGGATTGAAAAAGCTCGGGCAGCAGAGAGTTGTGTACTTCCCACACAGGGATTACCTATGAACAACCTAGTCGGGTGGGTTAAATCACCAGCGAACTAGGTCAAGCTCAATACTAATGGAGCAGTTAAACAAGGGAACCTCTTTGCTACTACAAGGGGGCTCACATGCAATTGGCACGGTCAGTGGTGTGGCAGGTTTCTTCCAACATATTGGCCAAGGTTCATCGCTAATTGCAGAACTTTGGGACGTTTATTCAGGTCTTCGCTTGGCTTAGACGATGGGTTATCCACGAGTCATAATCGAAGTGGATTCTCTTGAAATGATCAACATCCTATCCTATTCTAATAATTTGCTATCTGATAAGACTTTTTTGGTGACAGGTACCCGGAATTTACTCCAACAGAATTGAGAAGTGAGTCTTTAGTACGTTTACCGAGAAGGCAACCAATGCACAGACAACCTGACTTCAATCGCAGCCATTGCTACTCTAGGACTACATATTCTTCAAGAGCTCCCGACTATAGTTATAGAGCTATTACATCGGGATCAGCAAGGCGTCGTGTATTGCCGCTCCTTGCGTTAACTAGTTTTTGGCTTTTTTTTTTCCCTTGTATTAAAAAAAAGGGCTTAAGGATGGGGTTTTAAGGAAATAACTATATGTTGACGGCTCTTAGTTTCCTCTCCAAATTATTATATTAAAAAATTATTTATATATTTTCATCTAACTGCCTCGTTATTCTTTTAATTATAATAACATAATTTCCATTTTCCATTGCAAAGTGTAAGAGGAAAAAAAAAACATCATAAAACAATATTTTGAAAATCAAACAAAACATTAAACCATTAATTTAAAAATTTAAGTTGAATCCATATTAAATCCTCATAAACTAATTAAAAATTAAATTAAATCAAAATATTTAAAATCTACTTAAAACATTGTTATTACTTATCGTAAAATTTAAAATTAAATTAAAATAGGTTAATTATAAAAAAACCTAAAATTTTGTTAAAATTTTAATTATAGTCTGAACTTTAAAAAGTAGCAATAAAATTTCAAAGTTTTCAATTTTTTTAATTATAACCCAAATTTTAAAAAGTGATAATAAAATGTTCAAACTTTCAATTTTCTTCGATTGAGATC
>JAOQMP010000209.1:2157869-2168510 GCA_027563575.1 Erythroxylum pedicellare | reverse complement strand
TTAATAAAATAAATTAGTAATTGATTAGTCAGAATAGGGAATGAATAAAAATGATTTTTTAATTATTATTTTAAAAAGTAAAATTCATTTTTCAGGCGTTTGGAGCAGGCAAAGTAGAACAACCTCGATCTTTCCAACGGGGCCCATTACAACTGCCCGAGAATTCCTCCGGGCAGCTCAAGATACCTCTGGAATTCGTCCACGTGTAATCTCCATCGTTCCACTCCTTACTGAGCCCCAAACCCTTCTCGTCTCGTCTCTCTTCTTATCTTCTCAACACAACGCCAAACGCTTTTTCTGCTGCCCTTGGGGTTTATCTCACAAGCTCCTATCTTTTCTTTCGAAGATGGCCTCTTCAACGGCGCATGCTCATGTCCTTGGTGGGGTTGGATTATCATCTTCATCTTCGGTCAAAAATCGCAACTTTTCATTTGCGCCTAAATCCGTCTTCTTCGGTCAAAATTTGGGTAGCTTCAAGACGTCAGCTTTTTTGAGGAATACTCGTTCTGGGTCGTCGAGAAGGAGGTCCAGCTATGGTCCTGTGAGGGTTGTGAATGAGAAGGTCGTTGGAATCGATCTGGGTACCACCAACTCTGCGGTGGCGGCTATGGAGGGTGGACAGCCCACTATTGTCACTAACGCAGAGGGACAGAGGACGACTCCTTCCGTGGTGGCTTACACCAAGAATGGAGATAGGCTTGTTGGGCAGATTGCTAAACGGCAGGCCGTTGTTAACCCAGAAAACACTTTCTTCTCGGTGAAGAGGTTCATTGGGAGGAAGATGTCTGAGGTGGATGAGGAGTCGAAGCAGGTCTCTTATAAGGTCGTGAGGGATGAGAATGGAAATGTTAAGCTTGATTGTCCTGCTATTGGCAAGCAGTTCGCAGCTGAAGAGATTTCAGCCCAGGTATTGTGCTTTTACTACTGCGTTCAGTCTTGGCTTTTTATTCCTCTTGTAATTTGGCATTGGTGGGGCTGAGCATATGTTGACTGGTTTTCTAAGATGCGCACGTGCTTCTTTCTCTTTTTGAGTTTTTTTTCCCCCTCATAGATTGAAGTGATGGAGACATGGAGTCAGTCTACTTCAACGAGGCTTCTTGTAGTTATTTTTTCTAGAATTTGGGATTTTTGCCAATCGGCCCAAGCTTTTATTGAATCATATAGTGTAGGATAGGAAGACATTTGCCATTTGTTTTCTTTAATCTGTAATGCTACTCAATTTTGATGAGTTTTAAAAGTGGTCGGTTGAGTAACTTGTTCTCAAGATACTAATTCATGATCTTGCATCTGAATGCGTGAGACACTTTCATCAACCATTGCTAGAGATCTTCACTGTAAGGTTTTGTAGAAGGTTTGCTTAGTTCTTCTAGTTATATTTTTCATGTTAAATTGCACGGTGGATTAGTTCTAATAAAGGGTTTGACTTTAACTCTTTCGTTATAGTTGATTTTGAAACATTTCCCCTTTTTGTTTGTTTAGGTTCTGAGGAAACTTGTGGATGATGCTTCAAAGTTTTTGAACGATAAAGTAACTAAAGCTGTTGTAACTGTACCTGCCTACTTCAATGATTCCCAACGAACAGCGACAAAGGATGCTGGTCGCATTGCCGGGCTGGAAGTTCTTCGTATTATTAATGAACCCACTGCAGCTTCATTGGCATATGGGTTTGAAAAGAAGAACAACGAAACCATCCTGGTTTTTGACCTTGGTGGTGGCACCTTTGATGTATCTGGTACTGTGGCTGATTCTCAACTTGTTGGTACTGTTGTTTTTTTACCCATTATGATCTATAAATTTGTAGATCATTGAAATGGTTGTTTCATTACTGCAGTGCTTGAGGTTGGTGATGGAGTGTTTGAAGTTCTTTCAACTTCAGGAGATACACATTTGGGTGGTGATGACTTTGACAAGGTTGCACTTCTCTCAATATTATTATGTTTCTTATTTCTGCTAGCTTTGTTCTCCTCCCTGGTGCTAATATAGATGAATATAATATTTATACTGCTTATGCAGAGGGTTGTTGATTGGCTTGCTTTAAACTTCAAGAGAGATGAAGGTATTGATCTTTTAAAGGATAAACAAGCACTTCAACGTCTTACAGAGACAGCAGAGAAAGCCAAAATGGAGCTTTCTTCTTTGACTCAAACCAATATCAGGTATACTGCTTAGTTCCCTCTCTTTCACTCTCTCTTCCCCCTCATGCCATTTGAAACATTTTGAAATTTAATTTATGAAAATTGCTGTTATTTACCAGCTTGCCGTTCATTACTGCTACCGCTGATGGCCCAAAGCACATTGAGACAACCCTTACAAGAGTTAAGTTTGAGGAATTGTGCTCTGACCTACTCGACAGGTACATGCTATGCATAGGTCCACTTGAGTCTCAGCCACGCTTGTATATATGGATTAAACACTTTATTAAACCAATTGGTCTTATAGTAATGACTAAAATTTGATGTTTGTGTTTTTATCTAATGCTTGTCTAATTTATCTGTTAGGCTTAAAACCCCAGTTGAAAATGCATTAAGGGATGCTAAACTCTCCATTAAAGATATAGATGAAGTGATACTTGTTGGTGGATCCACACGGATTCCTGCTGTACAGGAGCTTGTAAAGAAGATGACAGGGAAAGATCCCAATGTCACTGTTAATCCAGATGAAGTTGTCGCGCTAGGTGCTGCAGTTCAGGTTGGCGTAACACCTTTTTTTGTTGGAATGCTAGTTTTACAAGCATGATCTTTTGGGAAATGACGGCATTAAAAATCCTCATGGTCAATGTCGTTCAGTTTTCTCACAGTCTATGGCATCATTTGATTCTCTCGCTGATTTAATTGTTGTTTTCTTATTTGGTTGTAGGCTGGTGTTTTGTCCGGAGATGTAAGTGACATCGTGCTCTTGGATGTTACCCCATTGTCTCTTGGTCTGGAGACTCTTGGAGGTGTTATGACAAAGATTATCCCAAGAAATACTACACTGCCTACATCCAAATCAGAGGTCTTCTCAACCGCTGCCGATGGACAGACGAGTGTTGAAATTAATGTCCTTCAGGGTGAGAGAGAATTTGTGAGGGACAACAAATCTCTAGGGAGCTTCCGCCTGGATGGTATCCCACCAGCACCACGAGGGGTTCCGCAAATTGAAGTGAAATTTGACATCGATGCCAATGGTATCCTCTCTGTCACTGCTGTAGATAAAGGTACCGGGAAGAAGCAAGATATCACCATCACAGGTGCAAGCACCTTACCCAATGACGAGGTATGTCGGCTGCTACTGGTGTTTTTTACTTAAACAGATTCCTAACAGATATGCATAAATACGGTATTGCTGACTGGAGAATTGATCTTAGTATATACATATGTTAATTGCTTGCAATAGGTATAATGGTACATTTAAAGATCGAATATGTTCTTGATAGGACAATGTTGACAGAGATTTGAATGGATTGTGCAGGTTGACAGGATGGTGAAAGAGGCTGAGAAATTTGCTAAAGAGGACAAAGAAAAGAGAGATGCTATCGACACAAAGAATCAGGCCGATTCAGTTGTATACCAGACGGAAAAGCAGTTGAAAGAGTTGGGAGACAAGGTCCCTGGTGCAGTCAAAGAGAAGGTTGAGGCAAAACTCAAAGAACTAAAGGATGCAATTGCAGAAGGATCAACCCAAACAATGAAGGATGCCATGGCTGCCCTGAATCAAGAAGTTATGCAACTTGGGCAGTCCCTGTACAACCAACCAGGGGCACCAGGTGCTGGACCTACTCCAGGCAGTGAAGCTGGGCCTCAGGATACATCAAGCAAGGGACCAGATGGAGATGGAGATGTCATTGATGCAGATTTCACTGACAGCAAGTGAGATTAAATATTCTATTTTCTATGGAAAATGTGTATAACAAGGTTGTTTTGAGGTAATGTGGCCTAATGTTTAGGATTTTACTATATTGGAGAACATTTTTGGTGGATTGAGGGAGAGTGATGATGGACTGCATTTAGTAACAGAGAACTAAAGCTCGTAATAGTGATATATATAGTGCAGAGAGGGACATTTTCAGAGTATTAAGACATTCCTTCTGCTTGCAACTTACTGAAATGGACTCTTAAGAGTGCAGATTGTATTGGAAATGGAATGTTGCTCTTGCTTTTAAGATGATATTTGCATCAAAATGTGAAAGCTTCATCTTATGGTAAATGGATCCATATTTTAAGATGGCAAATCTCTCATGTTATCTGCTCTTTTGATAGTAATGATTGAAACTTGAATCTCATAACTTTTTGAGTATGATTTTTAGATTTTTAGTTTAATTTATTCTAATTATTTTTGTTCCAAAATTTAATGGGTTTATTAATTAATCTGTTAAAATTTGTAAATTAATAAGTTATTATAAATTAAAATAAAACAATTAATTTTTATTTAATAATTTTAGTTAATTTAATTTTTAGTTAATTTGAAGACTGATTTAATTTCAGAAATCTTTTAAATCTAACCTCTTGATTTGTTGGTTTAAATTTTCATTTAACTTTTAAAATATTGATAATAAAAAAAAGTTGTGCATCTAGAATTTTTCAATTTTTATAGTAAATTTTGATATAATTAATATATTATAAGCACATTATGTGGAGCAAACTTAAATAAGATTTCATATTTTGAACTTTTTTAAATTTTGCGTTTTAGCGATACTATTAGTGAGATATTGTTAGGAATTCTATTTTAAAATAATTAAAATAGAAGTTGAATAAAAAGTATTATAATATGCCATTTAAATATAGGGGAAAAGAAAAAAGTCTCATGTAATTATATACATTTAAAAATGTGAATAGGCCAGATCGGATTAACCACTTTTAACTCGTGACCCACTCATAATTTGGTTGACCTGAGTTAAAATCAAGTTGAACCGGTCGAGTCAAAATTGAAATTTATATTTACAATTAAAAAAATAAATATTTTATTGACAATCCATTTGTTTTCTAGATTTAAATGCACAAATAATTATTTATTTTAATTTGCATAAATTACTAAGTACATGTTAGTATATTGAAAACGCCACCAACAATAATAATATCACGTGGCTAAGAAAAATAATCGGATACGTTCCAAAGGATAAGATAATGTTGACAATACAGGAGAAAATGGCATGTTTTATACATGTAGTGTCCATGAGGAACACATTGTGTGGGGACTGACACGTCCAACCCTCTTTCCAAAGGCTTCATGTTCAAAGTAAATAAATGACGACTTCAGATCCTCTGACTCAAGTACTCTGGTTCTATTTTATGCTAGAGGACCACTCTGGTCCTATCCTGTATTAAAGGATCTAGGTTATTCATTTAAGTGGTCATCTGGTACAGAATAGGGCCAGAGTACCTGATCCAGAAGATCTGATCCCATAAATGATTGGAATGCAAAAAAAAACAGAGGATCCAGAATAGTGAAATACAGGTGAATACATCCCCTTTCCAAACAAAGAATCCTATGTTACATAGAGGTGATAATACGTTAGGCTAAATTTCGATTCGACAATTAGCTTATTGTATTCATTATTAGTTAATTATATCAATTAATTTGATCAATAGATTAATTACTTATTAGAAATGTTTAATAAAATTAATTATTTAGTATTAATTATTTATATATAAAATAATTTATTAAGACAATTTTAAAAATATATATATAAAGATATGGATATTATATATCTTAATATTTCGTTGAATATTTTTATAAGAATTTAGATTTTAGAGAAGTTACGTTCACTGTACAATTTCATTATCAATGAGAAAATTATACAATTCTTTCCATTTTTACTTTTATTTACGGTCAACATTTTATTTCTAACCTACAACACATAAATCAATTATAAGAACAAACATTGTTTTTAAAACGTAAGTATTCAGAAACCTCAACTAAGCTGTCCTGCGTATTAGAAATTGTTGTATATTAGATCGTATTAGAAATTGTTGTATATTAGATCTAACGAAAATATGATAGGCGTGATACTTAGTTGCAACTTAATCAAAAATACAGTTTAAATAACATATTACGTAACTTAGCAATAGAATTCAAAAGGTCCAATTGACTTTTAATAGTTAAAAAGAAGCGTTTTTATTTTTGACTGTTTATCTTAAATTAGCCGATAAAATTAAAAGGTTTTAAGGATAATTAAAATATATTATTATCCTTAAAAATCCTAAATTATTATAAGGATAATTAAAAAGTTTTAAATTAATATTATTAATTATGTAAATATAAATATTCATATTATTTTTGGAAATTAATTTATCCCAATTATTACACTGAGAACAAAATTTTTTAAACAAAAAGCGAAAATAAAGTTGAAGAAAGCTACAAGCCTAGAAGTCTCTTACAAGCTTTAAGGATCCTACCTCTGCTATGATTCTTCTTCACAGATCTCGTCCTCACTACTGTATCTCCTTCTCCTTCTCCTTCTTCTTCTTCATCGCATGTTAAACTCACAGATTGGTCGTGAATCCTACAATAACTCTCCGAGACTGAAGACGATCTTCTCATGGAAAATGCTCTCTTAACAGCTGATTGAAGTGACGACGAAGAAACTGAACAGTTCCTCATCAGCTTAGGACCAAAGCTCTCTCCGTTCCTCTCTCTCTCTTCCTCCGGCATTGAATCTCGTTGGGTGCTCTTAAACCCGATGCCATCACTGAGGTGTTTAGGTTTCACTGGACTGAAGGTTTTGGGTGCAGGAAACTCCGAAAAATCAATGGATTTTGATCTGTTCCTGTTGCCAATGAAGCTGATCTTGGTATAACGATTCATGTCTGTAGATTGGAGAGTAGAGAGATGGAGGACTTTGAGCAGAAGCAAAAGAGAGGCTACAAATAGAGTCTAGGTTCTTCCATATCTAAAATGTGTACGTGTCTACATAATGGAAGTGACTTGAAGTCGTGGAAAAAAATATTATTATATTTGACATGAATTAGATTAAAATTAAAAATTTGTATATGCAACAGACAAACCCTATATTATTATATATGTTAATTACATATTTTAAATAAAGGTAATTACATCAATTTTTTGTATTTTCATTTCATTTATTTCATTTGATTTTTATTTTTTATATTTTAAAAATTATTACTTTATTTAATTATCAAATGTCCTTTTATTAAGTATTATAAACTAAGCGTAAATGGTTGTCGAGCTTACGTGTCGTAATCCAACGGTTCCAATTTATTCTCATCATCAAACGGCCCAATATTTCACTCTACTTTCTTGATCCCTCTAGAATCTCCTAAGCTACATTCATCATCCATGCCTGTTAGATGTTAACAGATTAAAACATAATCACATAGATTATATTAAGCAGGATCCGATCATATGCATATAAAACAAAGAATCACATACTTGGATTCGTGTTATGATTCCACCGGTTAAAGAACGTTTTCAAACTTCTTCAAAGATCTTGTTTCCTCGTGTGTCTTGCTGTCCTTTTTTTGTTTTTTGTGAAAATTGAAAAACGTTCGAAGCAGCTAATGCATTTTTGTTCTTATATCTTGCCTTCATAACGTTTCATTCAAACATATAACCACCTGGGTAGTTATATGAAAGACAATGACTTATAAAACCCTTCATGGATATATAATAAGTCATTAATGCCCATATAGCTTCCTCTTCAAAATCTAATCCAATCAATGAAGTTTATCTGATATACCAATATATGTATGCTGCATCTATCAAAGGTCTCTTTTTTCACTGTACTTAAAACGTTTTTTTTACGTTACTTTTAACTCAAACTTGAAATAACTTTTCGTTTTAACAAGGTTAGACTGTACCAGTAGCACCTTTTGTTGTTAATTACAATGGAGCATTGTTTCGCCAATATCCTAGTATGCGACTATGCTTTGTAATAAGTACTTAAATCCTCCTTGTCTTCTTTATTTTCTTTTTCATTTGTTTTTAGGATTAGATTTTATTACCTATTTTGAGACCTTAACATGTATTTAATTGTTTCAGTTAGTGCCATCAAAATAGAGTAAATATCAAAAGAATTAACGTTGATCAATATTTGACATCAATTCAAGAGATACTGATCGAAACATTACATTTTCGATAAATTATCCTCCAAAATTACGAGTTATCTCATCTAAATTCTTGAACTTATTATTTGATCACATGAAGTAGATGTGATCTACATTTTTAAAGCAAAATTGAGATTTTGTTCAAAAAAGTCATGATCATAATATGTTTTTGGTTTGGCAAGCTTTTGTCCAAACCACACCAAACTGCTCCCTTGATTGTCTAAGAAATATTTTATTTTAGGTTTGTTGGAATTGTGGCATTCCACATCTTTATTGTTTATAATTCCATTCCTCGTCAATATATACTAATTCTAACCCTTGTTGTTGAGTATCTTACAAACTGTCATGTGCTGATGTTTTGCAAGACCTTGGCAAGGTATGCTTAAACAAACTGATGGTTCATATGCTTGTGTAGTCGAGAGTGCAACTCGATTCACACTTGGTAAGGTAAAGATCTTTTCTTACTCGATGATTTTCTAATTAATACAAATAACTTCTTGGCATTCTAACCGATTAATTGGTATGTCCCATACAAAAGAAGTACTATTAAGGGTTATAGGATTGCAAGAGGAAAAGGGGAGTCAATTGGTTTTTAATAGCTTGTTGCTGCATAAGTTTTGTATTGTTTTAAAGTTGTGTACCATAATGCTTTTGTCTTGTAATTTAAGAATCCTTATAATGCACCTTAAATAAGCCTTTTAGAGTTTTATCCAAGAAGTTGAAGTGCCTTTTACATGCATTTCATATAGTTAGTTTGACATGATTGGACAATGATGTTCTTTAGTTGCATTTGCCACTCTTTTATTATTTGAATGGATGAAAATCTTGTTATTGTGGTGTAAGTTTCTTAAATTTTCCCTACAGTTTACTTTTGCAATACAAGTATCGCTCTTAGTTTTGAACATAGCTCTATTGTTTGCTTGAAAAATGTCCATAAGGAAATTCTGCTTGTGTTGATGTGACATCAATGGTGGACGATAAAGGAGTCAATTATGAGAATACAAACCCCTCAGCCTGTATAATGCCACCTCTAACGAAACACTCTAAACTATATGCCAAGTGGTTAGTGGCATGCATGCCATTGAATGCCAAAACTATGGGTTCAATGATTCTATTGTCCATGGATTCTCTCCTTTTCCTTTGGTTTCTAAAATTAAAATTTTTCCTAAATTTTCAAGCCACTTAGCAACATTTACTCTTATTTGCAAAAGTATCCCAAGCTTGATTTGTAGACTTTGCAATAAACCAAAAACCGGAGATGAAGAGGTACTTATTGCAGAGTGTGCTCTTAGTTGAAAATTTAGAATGATCCAAAGTGCATGCTCACTCTCAAGGTTTATTCAAATTGAATGGTAGCTATGACTGAAGTTTGGAAAAGATTGATTGATTAAGGGCATCTCTGACCTATTCCTCCAAAATGGAGTAGAGTTTCCTCTATTTTAAAGATGTTATAGTACTTTTCACTCCAATTCACAACTTTATTTTTCACATAAAAAAGGAATATTATCAGCATATTTCTTTTTACCTTGCATTAATGATTGTTAAAATTACTTTATAAAATTAACCCAACTTTACTTTTTCGCGTATACTTTTATTCACAATATTATTGTTGTTATGTTTTATGTTAATAAATAATAAATAATAACTAATAAAATTTCAATTAAACTATAATTTGTTATTTGATAATACTAAATGAAATAATAACTGAGATATATTGCACTATTGGTAGCAGAAATGGGTATGCTTCGGTGGATGTGTGATATTACCAAAAGAGATAGGGTTCGGAATCGTGTGGTGAGAGGTAGACTACAAGTAGCTAGTATTGCCGACAAGTTGAGAGAGACCAGGCTTAGGTAGTTTGAGCATATGGGCAAGAGGCCCGCTGATGCTCCGGTACGAAAATGTAAGAAAATAACACTTAGTGAATACAAGAAGAGTAGAGGGAGGCCTTACAAGAATTGGAGGGAAGTGATCAAGAAAGATATGTCAGAGTTGACCCTTACTAAAGTAGTGGCTAGAAATAGAAAAGCATGGCGTGATCGGATAAGGGTAAAGGATACCTTTTAAAGTTCACCAAAACAGTATAATTAGTTATTAGGAGATGTTTACTCTAGCGCTCGCACTATGCAGCTATCGCGTAGGAAGTCCAAACCAACGTCCTTTTGCCTTTCCTAGGTGTAAGTCTTGGACAAGGCTTACGGGCCTATAACTTGGCTTCTCAGGACAGGTGTATGAGGAATCTAAAATTATAGGATTGTTATACCTTCAAGGTCTTTAAGCAAGGATTCCTAGCTTAACTAGAGACAAGAAAAGTCGGACTATGCAACTTATTAGGTACTAGCAGATCTAGACTCCATCAGGTATATCATTTTTTATGTATTTATTGTAATTTTGTTTACATAATAATTTAGCATGCTAGTTTTACCTAATTACTCTTTAACCTGTATTACTCTTTTATTGTCGCATCTGCATGTGGGTCTACCGGAAACAATCTCTCTACTATGTAGGGATAAGGTTGCATACTACCATACCTCCCCAGACCCCTCTTTATTGCAGGACTTCGGACTGAATGTGATGACGATGATAATGATATATTGCA
>JAOQMP010000209.1:2111912-2129710 GCA_027563575.1 Erythroxylum pedicellare | reverse complement strand
TATATGGATTATAACATAAGTAAAACTAATATTAAAAATAAATATTAAAACATATAAAAAGTCAAATAATGTTATATAAATCCCAAAATAATATTCAAGTTGAATAAATAGTTAAATACATAATAAATGTGAAAATAAGTTTGTAGGTATTATAAAAACTATGTGTAAAACATAAAGATAAAAGGGATTAAAAATATATATATTCTACACAAAAAGTCATTTTAGAGGCTTTTTTGAAAAGTTCTAAATTTAAGTATCTTAAAAAGCTGTATTTTGGTTCTTAAAAAGTCATATCTGTGTATTTTCAAAACATTTATTCAATATACACACCAAAATTAATTGAATTCTTGTTATATATAAAAAAAAGAAATAAGAATGGATAGAAAATCTCATACAAACATTACAATGGGTCTTGTTTACTATAGAAAGCAGAGAATTACTATTTACCTACTATTAAACTTTTTTAATTTAGTTTTTAGTTTTTATTTATTTATTTTAATAATTTTATTATTAAAAATATATCAGTAATTAATTTATCGATTTTTATAATCTAATTAATTTTTATAAATTAAAATTAATTAATTAATTTTTATTTAATTATTTTCTTTTTAATTAAATTTTAAATTAGACATTTTTTTAAAAAAATTCAAAATTTTGAAAATATTTAATTTTTTATCAATTTTATAACAATTGATCCTTTCAAAATTTAAATTTCTTATATTATTAGTTCACATTTTTAGAACATTGATATTTGTTGTTATATCAACCAACTTAGTAACCAAAATTGGAATTGAATTGTTCTACAATTCTATGTGAACCCCAACGGCTTTTCTTTCCAACTTTCTCAGCAACCAAACGAGGCACGGCACGAGCTGGATCCTAATCTAAACGCGCAGAGGACCAAAGTCTCAGCTTCACACGTCATTCTCTTGGTACGTGATTCTCCTCTTATCAAATACTTGGTTTCAAAGGTCTCATGCTTATGAGTAGACTCCTCAAATCTGAAAACGTTTGAGAGCGGCTTTAAGTTCTCAACTACTACCGTTTACTAAGCTTGAAGCAAATTTGAATCTTAATTGAATTTCAATCCGTATCAAAAATTGAAAATCAAATCAAATCATTTTTTATTTTTTATTTTATCAATTCTTATGTTCTCGTTAGATAGTCTTGAACACAGGATAAGACACGGTAACATTGCACTCTGCCTTCACATTGTCATCCCAAAACTCGATAATGTCGTGTACATATACGCTGATTTCATTTCAGACACCACTGTGTTCTTCCTGGGAACTAAAAGCGTGGAGAAATTTAAGTCATTCGTAGGTTTTGGGCTTCTTCAACTTCGTGTCTCTTTTGCCAAAACGGAACCCATCCTGTGTTGGAATCCACTTCATAATCTTAAGCTGATAAGCACCACACCCCTTTTATCTGGTGCTGTATTGCCAGGCTCTCGTCAAATTTCCACTATGCAACTCTCACCTGATTCTTTGCTCTTTCAGTAGCTTCTCAAATTGTCTCCTCCTTTTTAGGAAGCGAATCTCTTCTAGCCAATGACTAAAATTTTGAATATGTTGACAATGAGAAATGGTTTAAATAGTGTAATCTTTTCACTTAAGGTTCTTCTTTATATGAGGTTTTGAGTTCGAATTATGTAAAAGTAGGGGAAATGATCCCCTAGCCTTCTGAGCAAATCTCTTTGATTGGATCAATTACGGGTATTTTATTTCTAACAACAGTATGAAAGTTGAAGCTATTTGAAAATTCTAGGGCTGCTGAAAACTTGATGCTGAGTAGAATCAGGGATTAATTAACAGTTTACCAATCAAGTACGGAACGACTCCTTATGCATAAAAATATACAGACAACGTAAGAACCTAAAAAATCTTGGGATTCTAGATTTACCTCCTCTAGAGTTCTTGGAGGTGGGGTCTTAGGGGCTTAGAATTAGCTCGTCTAAGCTGGGATACCTAATGTTAAATTTTTTTTTAAAATATGTCGAATTTGATTAATTATAAAAACTTTTAATAGACTAATTTTTCTTTTATTTTCAATTTTTTAGTTTGATTAATTTTAATATTCCTTGTTGTTAAAAACTGATCCATCAAATTTTCATAAATTAATCAATTTTTATAAATTAAAAATCAATTAATTTTTATTTAAAATTTTTTAATTAAATTTTAAATTTTATCCATTTTAATTATATTTTAAAATATTTAATTTTATTTATTCTTAGTTAGTTTTATGAATAGAAACTTTAAACTTTAAATCTCTTTATCTTTTCAATTTAATTTTTGATCTAATTTAAAATTTTTATTTTTTAAAAAAATTTGGTTTTTTATCTTTTATGATGTTATTGTATTATCTATTTTTAACTTTTTAACTTTTCGGTTTGATTTATTTTAATAACTTTTGTTGATAAAAATTAACTAATTTATTAATTAATTAATCAATTTTTATAAATTAATAATTTTTTATAAATTAAAACAAATTAATTAATTTTTATTTCAAAATCTTTTTTTCAATCAAACATTAAATTTTATCTATTTTAATCATATTTTAAAATCTTTAATTTTATTTATTCTTACATAATTTTACGACATTTTTACACGATCAAATTGAACCTTTAAACTTTAAATCACTTTATCTTACCAATTTAATTTCTGAGCTAATTTTAAAAAGTACATTTTTTTAAACATTGGTTTTTTTATCTTTTATGATATTATTTAAAATCGACAAATTAATATTAATCATTCTCATAGCATTATTTAGTCAAATTCGTTTAATATGATATAATAAATTATATACAAAATAATTTAAAAATGAAATAAAATGACTTTTAGTTTGTGCTTATTACCTTTTGCTAAGTGAAATACAGAAGCATCACTCGTGAATGGTAACAAGTCAGGACCAAACTCGAGTCTCTTATGCCCCAAAATCAAGCCGACGAATAGAGCCAGAATCTAACCAGAAATCCAACAAATACTTTTCAGCCTGAGCTAAATCTTCTCAACCTTTTCAGCCTCTTGGTTCTATAAGACCAAGACAGAATGATTGAAAAATAGAACCATCTTTGATTTGTTCTCAATAGCATCATCCAATCCGAACTACGCATCAGTTTCGAATCAGATTTCCGATTTTACCAGTTGACTTAAGACCGGGTCTATTTTACCAACCATGGCATATCATTAGGAACTAAAACACAATAAAGCACCAGACTAATTTTCCATTTGCTAGTCAGATATCATAGTAAACACAACCACCACAACAAAAGAGGAGAGGGAGACCCAATTAGTTCCTACTCAATTACAATACTCACTCAACTGACTCACTCCAACGACTGCCAATATTAACAATGTGTGTGTGTGTGTGTGTGTGTCCCTCTGCTTTCTTCTTCTCCTCTTAATTTAACAAAGCTGTAGTGTATATAGCCCTAACAAAATAACAGGGGCTAGGGCTACAAGCAAACAATTCTCACTCACCAGTCATCAGTCATAAGTGTGATTTAAGACTTTGCTCAATTTAAGAACTAAAGGAAACACGAGATACCAGCACATCGCTCGCTCGCCCGCCCTATATTTATGTACAGTTTAACCAAAGAAACAAATCCCACCGACAAATTCGGATTATCTTGGTGTCCGGTGAGCAAAATCACAAGAACCATCAATGCCTCTCACCATCAAGAACATCCTTATCAGTTGGGGACCCCCATGGTAAAAACTGTGGTCTTATATACTTAATCAACATACCATTTTCCTTTCTTTCTTGAGCGGGCCGTCTTCTATGTTAATTTCAATCGTTGAATATTAACTTGCATCAATAACTTCATCATTGACGTAAACTTTGATTTCTTCTATGCTTCCCAAAAGAGAAACTCCACGGCTGAAACTTTGCTCACACATTTAGCAAAAGGAGACAGCCTCCAGAAGGATACAGCAATTGCAGGATCCAAATTTCACAATGACTAAGCATTTCACTGCAAAAAGATAGCATTATCAATCAACTGATGAGGCCTAAAGTAAAATTATCCCAATTTTCCACTAATTTAGAGGACTTCATCATGAAAGAAAAAGAAAGAAAGTGAAGATTTAACGAAGAATGTCAAAGAGATACAAGTGGAGTAATCACACCATAAAACGAAATGCATAGTGTATAACTTCATCCAAGATTCTAAAACAAAAGACCATCTTGTTAGCCTATAGTAGGCATGTCAAAACATATTCGGAAATTCCCATGTAAGCACCAAATTGAAGAAAGAAATCATATGAAATCACAGCATTAAAAATCTTTGTTCATTTGCATACTTTGTAGCCTCTTCTAAATTCCACTTTTATGATGATGTAATAGTTCCAAGTACAATCCTCTTTCTTCAATTAACTGAACTTCGGCGCACGCATAGCATAGCCAAGAAAGAACAGTGGACGCAAAGCATAGACAAGAAAGATCACAAAGAGCAGGGCATGAGAAACGATTTCCAGAAAGATGAAACTAAGAAACTGAAAATAAAAGGTTAATTAAAAAAAATAAGATAAGGAAGCCTTACCAAGCACTAAGAACCAGAGCTCGACTTTTGAACCCAGACTTGCTTCTGAAAATTCAGAGAACAAACTATTCAATGAAGTCACACAAAATAAGTTAAAATCTTGCATTCAAGACAAGTATAATCACCTCATGCGAACCATAAACAGAAGCAACACCTTTCTTAGAAGACTTCCCCTCAACTAATGGACCATCAGCATCCTTCACATTATGTGAAGGTACCCGACGACCAAAATGTTTATGGGATCCTGAGCAAAATCAAGAAAGTGAAATTGCAGTAAACAATTATTTGTGAATCAGATAGAATTAATCAAACCATAGGCCAAGAACCAAAGATTTAATTAAGACAACCACAAACTAACCATTATCTAGAGACGGGTGATTGTTTCGTGCACTTCCAAGGGATTTGACTTCATTTCTCAAAGAATAAATACTATCCCCAGAATTTCCTGAGAGATCAAAGACAAAAAATTTATCAGAAATGAAACAAAAAGGGAAGAAGCAGGATTTTCTTCAGTGGACGCAGTCAATTGCAAGCTTAGCACAAATTATAGTTCTTCCAGGCTTCGTACAATACTTTTGAGCATATAATGACTTCATAAATCCCATAGGTAGGATATGCATTCATTCAACAGATTACTGCAATTCAGGAAACCACAATGTTCCCTCCATTACTACCTCGAAAAGAATTGTAAGAATAACAGTGTACCTTGAGAGGAATCTAATACTGATTGTGTGGATTGGGAGGTGGATGAGGAAAAGGATTCATCACTCGCATATGACCCATCTGATCGACGAAGAGGTGTCCATATAATACGATCAGGTCTATCCTTGTTTTTTGTTCGCTTTTCCTGCTTCTCACCAGAAGAACCATGCATATCATTTCCAATAAACTTATCATCTGGTGCTCCATTTGCATCCTTGATAACCATTTGTACATTTGGGGACCGAGGAGGGCGTTTACCCTTATCTGAAGCTGTGGATTGAGTTTGTTGCTCAGATTGGATATTAGAAGTTTGGCGTAAATCCTTGTTTTGAAGTATGCCTCTGATTACCCGTCCACCAGTATCACGTCGTTGGCTCTGCTTGAGAGCAGTTGAGCTTGTTAAATTTTTATCTGATGTTGAGCTCTGATGCTGCACCACATGATAAGAGAAGTGTTAATAAACAAGATATAATACTTTAGAAGAGATGATTGTGGAACTACTTACAAGCTAAGTATGAAAGTTAAGGCAAAAAAACAAAAAGAAAAATGTCACTTAGCACATCTGGATGAAAATAAATGAATTAAAATTGATAGCTAACACACAAATAGAGAATAAATGCTTTATCACAGAATAACATATAAACAAGCACGTATGTTTTATGGACGATCTTCATAACTTCTGTTTCTGTCCATATTAACTCATGCAAGCCAACAATAGTGAAATTAATGAAGGGGATCTTGAACGTGTAAATAAGCACGTATGTTCTGGGGAGGCTATTATCCATCCTCCTGACCACAAATGTCTTAGTATAAGGCTATTTATTGGACAGCTTCCAGTGTGTTATCTGAGGATATAGGGCAACAAAAGAAAGCAAAGTTTGTTGGGAATTATAAATTCTGAACTCGGTTATATTTTCACTTGAAAATTTATGTTTTGTAAAGAGTTGCTACATAAGAGCACATATCCATTCTTTATCATCAAAAATGAATTTATTCTACTGGAGAAAGGTGTACATTTGGGTTGGTGGGCCGCCTCCAGAGAAATAGATAGCTGCATTTTGAAGCAGCTACACATAGGGTGGAAATGAAATCAGCTGAGAATAGTAAAGGCAGTTGCCACAGCAGCAAAAGTAATTGCAACCCAACAATAGGAAAATGTCTCTCAAAATATGAGATAGACACAGATGCATCAAATTAAAATGACAGAAATTGGTAAATAGATCAAAATTTTGTCCTTTGCGAATCTTCAATGTAGAAGTGGATATCCACAAAATAGGACAACAATACAGAAGAGATAAAAGTTTAGTAATCAGAAGATCAATCACCAACCAAACTACTCCTTTCCCCAACTTTTGCAATGTTTTATCTCCCAATAAACCATCAGTCACAAGACAACAACATGATAAAAAATAATAAACAAGACACCAAGGCTTACCATAAAAATTTCTTTTTCTTTCCCTTTAAGAAGCAGGATCTTCTTCTTCCCAGCATCATTAATTCCTGCAGTTCCTTTAAGTACACAGAAAAACACAACGGTTAAAAAAGATGACTCCAAAAGCAAATTTATTTATAGATAGACCAGAAATAAAATCAAATTTTCAAGAATTTGCACATCATTCCAACACAAAGGAAATCCACTGCATGGTCCATTTGCCTCATGTTTGTGGTGAAATGAAAGATATTCAACAATTTGTCAGTGGAGCAAAGCTACACCACAACAATATCAACTAAATTGATTGACACAAAACTTATGGATCTAACATAGGTAAATTTGGCGTAAATGAAATGGAGAATGAAATATCCAAAGAAACCCAACTTGCTTTGGACTAGTAACAGTGGTAAATCATGCCAGGAAAGAAAGCAAAAACTTTTTATGTTGCATCTTTTTATTCTCCAATATAAATTGGTGGTAAAAGTAACTGGATAAGACACCTTTGCTAAAAGGAAACTGAAAATACATGCAACAATGGCACGAGACAACAAAACCTTAAAAACTATATTCAATGCCTCCCTAACCAACACGAAGACAAAAAAGATAACACTTAAGAGTTAATGAATGTGGATTTGATACCTGATCTAACTAAACCAGATAAAACTGCTCTATGAGAGAATATTGCATGGATTGCAGCATTTTTAAGGAATACCATAGGAAAAATCTGATCCAATCACTCTTATTCTTTAATCTGGATTCCTATTTACATCGTATGCATAGATTGGATATCAATAAAATACTTTAGAATGAAAATTGATAAAGCACAGATTCATCAGATTATCACCAAGCGAAGATATAAATCCTTCAAGGCTAGAAATTATTCATATTCATGTCACCTTCACTAAGTTATAAGTTTTTCCCAACATCCAATAAATTTTCTCTTGAATTGTTTACATCATGAACAGTTATTTTTACACCATAACAACAATGATCAAGGATTCACTCTCCCTCAGACTCAAAACTGAAACCACAAAAGACTTCATTTTACCATACACAATCTTCATATCAAACAAAAATGGAAACTATAAACCAAACTGTCAAACTTTGCATTGAATTTCAGCATGCAACACAAATACTAAAACAATGTAAAAATAAGTGCTCAAATAGCATATTATGTTTTTCAAGCTTCCAACCAGAGTAGATAATACAAGACCGATTTGAAGGAAATTTGATAAAATGTCTGCCATTGAACAGTGCACATAAGTCAAAAGAATGTACAAGGAAAATGAAATGGAGGTAGGAATATTTCATAGTTAATAAATACTGTCATAAAAATTCTTACCAGTTTCATCCTCTAACACCTCAGATCCAGAAGCAGAAGCAGAAGCAGAAGCTGAAGTAACAGTTTTATCAGTAATTTGTTGACCATCTCGCTTGGAAACCAGCTTGTAAGTTGATTTCTCTTTTCCACCAGTGGCTTTTGCAGATTCCCTTAACACATACTGTCCATCAGAAGAGGCAAAATGTAAATAAGTTCTCCAAACATCAAATATGTCAACTTAAGTTTGGCTAACTAGAAAATCAAACAAAGCTTAAGATTGAAAATTAAACACCAAGAATTCATGACATTGTATCCTTGTGAGCTAAAAGAATTATTCTTATGTAAACACAACTGAAGCACTTTTGATGAACACTATTGTGCCATCAGAAGAGAAAGACACCTACACAAACAGTCACAATAAAATGTTTTTGAGACTATACAATTACATAAAACCATGAATACCATTGTAGTTGATGCCCTCTTTTTTTCAGAACCCCTTTTGGATGAAGACGAGCCAGGATTCCCACTTGCGCCAGATCTCCGGTTCAGTTTCCCATTGGATAATACTCTCTGCCACCAAAATTAGTTCTAACATTGTCAAAAATTCACATAACAGCTCACTATTAAAGATAATATCAACATTTAACCAAATTTCAGAATCCATACAATCGGACAAATGGAAAAAAGAAACCAAAAGTAAAATAAACAATATAATCTATATTCTGATTGATGCAGAATGACAACATCTTCGTCACAAAAGGCAGTATCAGATCTTCGCCAACACCAAGTTTAGAAGATATGTCAGAAACCAATCCCATTACTGCTCATGAAAAGCAAGATTGAGCTTGATATTTTCACAATTTGAACAAAATTTGATATGGGACTATGTTCAGTGGATAGGTAAAATTCTTCACCCAATCAATAATATCATACAATACCAATGCACTCAACTCATTTCCCATACCCACAAAATAAGAGAATGCTTGATTGACAAGAAACGGATTAGTATATATTTAAAACTACAAACCCAAATCAGTTGAAAGACATGGAAAAATAACTAGACTATGGTCTACAAAAGGAAAGAACCAAAAATGAAATTTAAGCAGTCTTACAATAAACTTGAACCAAGAACTGTAGTAATAGAAGAAATACCTGTGAACCACTCTTAGCAGCTCTTTTTTGTCGGACAAAGTCCATCAAAGGTGTAATAATAGTAGCATCTTTTGCAGCGCCTGTACACATCATGAGTACGCAACAATTGATTTAAGAAATAACAAAACAAAAGGCTGAGCATGTGCAAATCAGTGCAATTCACATCTTCCTTCTATTTATATTACTAGTTCAAAATGATATCTACACTGACCAGCTCTTTCTGCTTCTCGTCTCTCCAATTGAATTTCTGCGCTGGGAAGATTCTCAGCAGGCTTTGCAATAATTTCAAGGAACTCCAGATACTCTGGATCTGGAATTTCAACAAGGAAACTTCCATTTATGAAAAGCAATGAATACCATATAGAAGTTTGTACGAACCAAATATTTATCTAGTCTTCTTTGTAAACCCAGACAAGCAGTACCTTTGTATATGGTGCCTTCACGAGCATCCTTCTTAGATGACTGCTTTGGAACACGTTGTGAAGGGGCATACTCAACAACAGCTTTAAACTGGGTTCCTGAAAAGGAAAAGGTTATTAAGTTAAGAGATAGATATTTTCATGTTAGCCTACAGAGTAATTTATCCAAGAAAAGTATAAAAGCCAAAAAAATGTAGCAAACTGTAACCCAATGGCTCACATATGTTATGAACTTGCTTCATTGCGCAGACCCAAGAAAAAATCATGGCTTGATAGAATGAGATTCATATCATTGCACCAAGAATAAGCAAATCAATGTGTTCAGACAAACAATTACCCTTCTCATTAACAAAAAGATGCCCGTTAAAGAACTCAGCAAACTCGATGACATCTTCAGGACGTCTGAAGTCAATGTAGGCTCTAGCATAAGATTTATGCCTCGGGCTGCAAATTCATTTCCAGACAATATCAGAGAATGCTTTCAACGATGCAGTTCATTCAAGTATACACAAAAGAGCATTAGGACGTAGATGGATGTTCACATGTTAAAACATGAATAAGGAACTTAAAAAGGTGAAGTAACCGCATGTACATGTTAGAGGAGCATAAAGTTAAGGGCAGGGGCACGGAGAGGGAGTATAATCCAATCAATGTCATCTAAGTCTATGAATCATGTGTTGTTTTTTAAAAAAAACTGACGGTGATACATAAAGATCAGACCATGTAAAATGCCCTGAAAACCTAAATCTAAGCCGCGCTTCATCCTACAGAATCAGCACCATAAAAAAGGAAAATCCCAGCATTCTCTAAACTTCGTATTAGTTTGAAGAAAAACAAAACAGTAGTACACAATACGCCCTTCACGTAGACAAAAAAAAAAAAAACCCATTAAATTTGACCAAAAGGAACTGAAAAACCAATATAGTTGAAGCAATCAAATAAAACAAAGTCCCAAATCCAAGGAGATAAAAGAAGCAATACTTATATTCAATAAAAATGGTCAGTCAATACCTGCTCTTGCCAGAACGAAACGAGAACCACTTATAACGGCCGGCGAAAGCGGCGTCAATTTGTTCCATGAACATCGCCTGAGAGATCGTCGGCGGCAAGTGACGCACCACCACTTTGGTCTTATCAGAGTGACCCTTCATATTTTGTTCAAAACCCTAAGAAAGAAATCCAAACAAAAACCTAGAAGCCCGAAACCCCAAAAAACAGTTATGTAATTCAACTACAAATTCCAGCCAAATCGTAGAAAACGCTCCGAAATCCCTGAGAGATCACATCTTCTTCGTAGGGCATCTTGGGGTCGATGGAGAGAGAGTGCCCTAATTTTACCAATATGTTGCCCTAATCGCAATGAGTGAAAATTAGAGAAGAACAGAGACAGAAAGTGAAAGCTAACGTAACGAGGATTTCACTTGTGCATCAGAGAGAGAGAGAAATCGAATGTGGCGAGGTGTAGGTTATGTAACTGTAGGGAAGATGTCTCGGGTAATTCGAGTTTTTATCTTTCTTTATTTGAATCTTTTTAGTTGTTATACAAAACTTTTTCTCTATTTTCATTAATTCTTTAATTCATTTAATTTATTTATTTAAAAAATAATGATGGGTCGAGCCGGGCGGCCAACTCCAACCCATCAGGCCACGAACTGACTCACGGGTCCTCTAATTAAGAGTCGGACCAAGTTGGGCCCGAACCAACACATTGATTTCCCTTAAATTAGATTCCTATCATATAAGATGTTCAAATTAACCATCCTTCACAAGTGTATTAAGTTATAAATATATTTAAAGTGCATTGGAATATTATGATTGAGTCCTTAAAATTATTTTTTTTACTATACAAATATTTTATTAAAATTGAGTAATTAACATATTAATCTATATTTAAAAATATATGTATTAAATTTGTGATTTTAGTAAATAATTTATATAATTATTGGATTATTATAATACTAAATTTATATTTTGTAAATTTTTTTATAATTATCATTTTTGTAATAACCGAAAAAAGAACAAACAGCGATCTAGACTAGTATGGGGATACTAATCCCAGCGATGTCCTCAAGGAGGATCGATTGACACCCATAGGGTGTGGATACAAAAGTAGTTATCCGTTATCCCGAAATTTACAGCAAAATTGGCGAGTCAATCAACACTTCTATTACCCTCTCTGTAAATGTGGCGGGATAAAACTACCTAATTGCGATTGAGTAATTCATTGATACCCAAGACGAGCGGATTAAGAGACTTGAGGAGGATAGTGGAATCTGAAAGAACACTAGATACCACTTGAGAATCCAATTATAATTCCACCTTTCGAAATCCTAAATCCCAGGTCAGATTCAACCCTGAGTAGACGCCCCAGAGTTCCGCTGCTACTGGGGAACACCGACCAAGATTCTGGACAAAACCTCCGAGCCAATCACCAGCGTTGTCTCAAATAATTCCCCCTACGGTGGCTAAGCCGGAAGAACTTTTGCGCGCCCCATCTGTGTTTAGTTTCACCCATCCAGGAGCAGGTCGACACTAGCCAATTAATTTTTCCTGTCGAGGTTGGGGGCCATGATTAGTCGTGCTTTGCAGTTTCGTAAATTTGTTGGATCTGGCGAACATGTTCCAAAATAGAGGCAGTAGGGGAGACTGGCCAGGAGAATTAAGCCTAAAAAAGGGACGGGTTTCTCCAAGACCATAGAAACCAGCAAGTATTATCGAATGTGAGGGACCAATCTAGGTCACTGATCTGACGATGCATTTGGAGGTTCGCCTGGGCACCTGGAGCCAATCATACAGAGGAAGGTCAAAAAATTAGGCAAGGTTACATGCAGAGGGAATGTGTACCATAGCCTTCTTGCTTTGGGGCAATCCCTTATAACGTAGATGGAGGACTCGTTCACTTGACATTGATGGCACTCTACAGTCGGAGTCAGATGTCAGCGAAGCCGTTGCTGATTAGTTAACAATTGGTCACGAACAAGTAGCCAGAGAAAGGTACGGATGTGTTGAGGGCCGGCCCAATGCCATAGAGTCATCCAGTAGGTGGGAGCCTCCTGGGGGGCTTATGCCATAATCATAGTATAAGCGATGGCTGTTGTGAACCATTCGGAGTTTGACATCCCCCAAGTCAGCTGATCGGGCCCTAATTGGGGCTTGGGTGGCAAAATACCTGCAATGGACATACAAACAAAATGAGGGAGTAATAATTAGATTTCATCCCAATGTCAGTTACCTGAATTGTCAATATATTGATGCACCCTCAAATATAAGGCTAAGTGGGGGATAGGAGCGAGCGCGTGAGATATGAGGAGGCCCAAGTCCTCCACCCATAGATCCAACCAGAATCGGACCTTTGAGCCGTCACATATAACCTATTTTATGCCACGAAAGACGTGGTGCCAAATAGCTTTGAAGCTCTTCCAGGTCATGGAGCTTCCAACAACCTGTTGGGAGGTGGGCAAGTTGTGGACATCAAAGTTATACTTAGCAGATAGAATTTGAACTCATAACGTGTTCGACTTTGAGATCAAGGTCCATCCGAGTATGGTTAACAAAGCATCATTAGTTTCCCTAATTTTACGAATACCCAACCCCCCAATTCTATTGGTTGGCAGACTTTGTTCCAGGCAATGATATTAACTTTTCTGGAGCCCGGGGAAGAGGCTCACAAAAAGTTGCGCATAATTTTTTCCAAGTCATCACAGAGTCGTCCGGGGAGACGCACCGTCTGTATCGTATACAGGGGAAACACGGAGATGATTGCTTGTGTTAGAGTGGTGCGTCTAGCAAGGGATAAAAGATTTGCGGTCCAGTCCGAGAGGAGTTGTTGGACCTTATCAGGGATGAATTGGTACGTTAACAAAGGCACTCCAAGGTAGCGGCCTAAGTCGGTAGTTTGCTTAAAACCCTATTCTCAGCTCAATTATCGTGCACTAGAGTGGTGGACATTCTTAGAATAATAGCAGTGAGATTTCTCTTAACTGATCTTTTGACCAGACGCATTGCAGAACAGGACCAAGATATCTCGGATGACCCGGGCTTGATCGAAAGACACTTCGGAGAAAAGGATGAGGTCATCTGCAAAAAATAGTTGAGTTAAAAAGGGACCTCTGCGGCTTAATTTAATAGGTTTCCAGTTTCCTTGGGAAACTAAGTGATTGATCAGGTGACCTAGGCGTTCCATGCAAAAGATGAAAAGGTACGGCGATAACGGATCGCCTTGGCGGAGACCTTTAGAAGGAGTAAAAACCTCACTAAGTTCCCCTCCCCAGTTAACTTGCATGGTTGTTGTAGTGACGCATTTCATAATGAGAGAGATCAGAGAGCTAGGAAGACCTACATCAATGAAAGTATCAAGGATAAAGTCCCAAGAGAGTCGGTAATAGACTTTTTCAAGATCCACTTTTATAGCCAAAAATCTTTTTTTCCCTAGTTTTCCTTATCATGGTATGGATTATTTCTTGGGCTATGATTATGTTATCTATTATCAATCTCCCTGGAACAAAGCTGCATTGATCAGGGGCGACCAGAACGTCGAGAAAAGGTTTTAGTCTGTTAACAATGATCTTGGAAAGTCCTTTGTAAATCACAGAACACAAAGTGATAGATCTGAATTGCGTGATTAATTTAGGAGAGGGAATTTTTGGTATGAGTACCATAAGGATGCGGTTCAGTGCAGATTCCCAAACTTCGTGTCAAAAAGTTTTCTGCAGGAAAATAATCAACGAAGGCCCTAATGTGTCCCATTGGGATTGGAAAAATATCGCATTAAAGCTGTCAAATCCCGAGGCTTTATTAAGAGCCATGTTGAAAAAAGCTGACTTGATTTCGTTGGGCAAGAGAGGGCTTTCAAGATCAGTAGTCGCGTTGGGCAGGAGAGAGGGAAAACATCATCTAAGAGGAAGCAAGGTTAAAGTTGTAGAATCCTCCGTATACAGCTTTTCAAGGAAAGTCTTTGTGAGTTGACAGATGACAATTGGTTTAGAGTGAGCTTAGCCAGATTCATCTATTAGGGAGGCAATATGTAACTTCCATCTTTTGGCTGTCGCAACGGCATGAAAGTACTTAGTGTTCTTGTCTCCCTGATTGATCCACTAACATCTAGATTTTTGGTGCCAGTAGAGTTCTTCTTGATAGAGGATATGTTCCAGCTCAGTTCCAAGAAAACTTTCTAACTAGCGAAGAGAATCAAAATCCTCATCTTCCAATGATTTTTGAATGCTCGTCAGCCGTGCCATGAATCTCTTTTTACGCACGAAAATGTTACCAAAGGTTTTATGATTCCAATTGTGTAAAGTGTCGGCCAAGTTTCTAACTGCCCCACAGAAAGTGGGTAAGTGTGGGTTCCAGTGATCTGCTACAGTTTGGGGGAAGCCCTCCTGAGTCAACCATGCGGATTGAAATCGGAAAGGACGAGGGGTAGTAGTCTGATGCATCGTTTGATGAATTGTTACTAAAAGGGGGCAAAGTTCTGATTTTAGAAAAGGTTGGTGAGTGACTCTCGTAGTAGGGTAATAGGTGAGCTAGGAGTTGGAGCATAAAACCTTGTTTAATCTAACAAGAATTTGACCTCAGCACCAAGTGAATTTGGGCCCGGTAAATCCAAGATCTTGAAGATGACAACAGTGCACGCAATCTCTGAATTGAGGATTGATAACCGAATGGTTGTGAGCACCTCCTCTTTTGTCATTCTGCTCTAACTTGGCGTTAAAGTCTCCCCCGATGAGCCACGGTTGGGAAGTGATACTGGCAATTTTGCGCAAATGTTGCCAAAGGACATGTTGTAGGGAATAGGTAGGATTGGCGTAAATAGTCGTAAAAGCAAAAGAGGTATGATCCCAATCGATAGTCATATAAATAAGCTGGCGATGAGCCAATAGGATATTTAGAGTTATGTGCGATTTCCAAAGAATCCAAATGCCTTCCGAAAAACCATTAGCTTCTACCCTATAAGAATTTGGAAACCCAAAAGACTAGACAACCTTGCGTGCCTGGTCACCGCTGATTCTGGTCTCAACCAGTACCACGAGCATTAAGTTGTATATCCGGAAGTAATTCATGAGGATCAGTTTAAAATTCTTGCCACCGGCCCTTTGACAATTCGAAATAAATATAGACATAAAAAAGACTGAGCGAAGAGACGACTAAGCCTGGTATTGAGTTGAATCAGAGCAAACATGCTGTGCCGTGGCTACGGGTAGCGTCGGGTGAGGTTGTTGCACCTCTATCAGAGACTCTTGAATGTCCATAACTGTATTGTCCGAAGTAGCACCTTGAGCAAGGTCCGACGGTTTAGAGGGAGGTTGGAGAATTTGTGTGGTGGTGTCCACAACATGTGTATCTTTGTCCATATCCCCCGTAATTGAATTTAAGGGTCTTGAATAACCGGATCGTTATGGGAGTGTAATTGGATAGCTTGGTGATTTGGGGTTAGGGTTGGGGTTGGGGTTGGGGGGGCTGCTGGTATGGGCTTGGATGCTGGAGAGGGTAGGAGTTGGTGTTGTTAGGCTGAGGAGGAAGTTCCTATGCAGGCTGGGGCTTTGGGAGGGCGGGCCTTGGACTGAAGCACTGCTGGCCCGCGTGAGGAAGGCCCAGAGTTGCATTGGAAGCCGCCTGGGACATAAATAGCATTCAACGCCGAGGAAGACATGAAGGCGTATCCAGAACCGTCTGCTGCGAGCTGGGTAGCGCGGGTTAGGGCTGGCGCCGGTATGGAGGATTCTCTTGGGTCCGTTGGTGTCAAGATTTGGAAGCGTGAGCCCCTTTGAGCCGCTGTTGAGGTGAGTCCGTTGCTGTCTTGTCTTGTGACCGTTTCTTTTATGGGTTGACGTCGGCCTTGTCTTTGGATTTGGAGTCAAGGTTCGTACGTCTCGCTTGGGGGCTCATTGTTTTGGTTGTTGACGCGTCTTGTTGGTGAGGGGGCCGCTGGGAGATCTGGCGATGGATCTGTGGGGGTCGGGTCTGGTGGTGATTGCACAAGCCGATGTGGGCAAGTAGCAACTCCGTGTCCCACACGCCCACAAGAGAAGCAAATTGGGGGAGCCCGTCATACGCTACTTTGATGCATTCCCCGTCGATCTCAACAATGGATCGTAGTGGCTGACTAATGTCGACGTTCACCACCACTCAGGCAAACTTGCCCCGCTGCGAGTGTTGGGTATTGGAGTCAATTTTTACTTGCGTTCGATGAGATTACCAAGCGCAATGGGAATGGAGGGATGGTAGCGGGCCACGAACAACTCCGGGAACCTTACCCAAGCGACGACGTGGGATACCTTGCCGGAGGAAGGGCGGAATGATGGGTGCCACGGTTGGACTGATAGAGCGTGTCCAAGGAGTATCCATGGCCCTTGGGTGAGGGCAGTGATATAGTCTTCAGCCTCCTTGAAATTGATCAGAAAGAACTCATTGTCAATGTCAATGATTTTCATAAGGCCCTTCAATTTCCATAAAGAGGTCAGTTGGGTTTTTAACATATTATATCCAATTCTTCTTCCCATAAGTTTCACCACTATAGCATGTTCCCATTGTTTATCAAGTTTTCCCTTGAATGAATTTGACAGTTTAATTCCAAGGTCGAAGGTTCCTGAGACCATGTTAATATCTCCTTCTTCTATTTCAATAGGTTCTTCGGTAGCCCAGTTGAAATTTTTATCATTTGTGTAATTGGCCTGTGACTACTGCTCGGTAATTTGGAAGGACTGGCTGTGATGTAGGTTGATTGGGAGGTGGATCTTACTCCTGTCCCAAATACGAACTTTTTTCGCCATCCTGCCATCGTGTTCATTGATGTGGACGGGAGGGAGTCATGGTGTTGATGCTAATAAGAACAACATGCAATAGTACCAAATAGGAGAGTTTAAACAAAAGTGATTATACTATAGGTTTTCTAAAATTTATGCTCTCATGTTTTTTTTTTATATTAGCTTCTTTGTTTGATATATACTGTCAGTTTTTACGTAGTTAATCTTTTAACTTGCATCACTATTATCTGGGGGCAGATCCTCTGTCCCAAAAATTATGTACCAACCCTGTCCCTTTAGATCCAAGCCATTCATTACTACATAGTAGAGAGACTGTTTCTAATACTCACATACAAATGTGACAAGATAATAGGGGATGAAATCCTCTGTCCCAAAAATTGTGTACCAATCCTGTCCCATTAAATTCAAGCCATCTATTTATGTAGGACCCACATAAATGAATGGCTTGGTACACAATTTTTGGGTTGGT
>JAOQMP010000209.1:2053243-2070452 GCA_027563575.1 Erythroxylum pedicellare | reverse complement strand
ATAATTAATTAAAAAACAATCACTCAATTAATTAAAATATAAATAAATAATTAATTAAAATATATTAAAATTTAATAGAAAACAAAATTTTATCAAACTTTTATTTCTTAGTATTTTTAAAAAATTAATCATTATCAATAGAAATAGTAATCGTTCATTCATTTTAACCGATCATTATAATTATAATGATTATATCAATTCTTATTTTTTTCTATATTCAATCTTATTCCTATTACCACTGCTCTATTTGAATCAACCTCGCCTTAAACGTGTAATCAAATTTAACTTATTATTTTGAATCAAATCTATAAAATATAGAGATGTTATTTTAGCTCAAATTCCAAAATTAACGAGTTTGACCGTTAATCAAATTTTATAATAAATTTTATTTTCGGGTTTGACTGAAACCCAACCCATCTCATCAGTAATTATAACATCTAAACAAAACCCAACCTTATTAAAGGGATGCTTGTTTGAGGGTAATAGAAAAAAAGATATAAGTATAAAATGAAAATTCATGTTTAGTATAAATAGAAATAACATTTTTATTCTCTCTTTTTCAACAATACTTCATTCGTTTGAAAATGAGATTCATTATTAGCTACACTCTATTATCGTTTCTAATATATTCATTCTTATCTCTATTCTTATTTCTATTACCCGTCTAAATCAGGCGCGCCTTAAGTATCACTGGCACGTGATTACTGTTTGTGTCGGACATGACATGGAAAGAGGAAAAGAATCTACTCGTAATCTGAGCTGTGAGGTGTCTTTCCGTTTGGCAGTGCCACCTGTGCCCTCTTCCCCCCCATCTGATCTGACTTCCATTTCAGTCCTCCACCTTGTCGATGGAACATAAATGCCTCACTTAGCTTATCGACCCATCTTAATAGTAATTTATCTTCTTCTCCATTGTATAATATAATCAGCTACAGCTCATGCACACCGTCATCCTCGACCTTTTCCTTTTCCTTTCCACTATTTTATCCAATTTCTCTTTTTCTTTAGATTTATCACATGGCGGCCATCGAATCTGGAAGTGGGGCTCTACGGTGATCATCCTGTAGCACAGCAGTTTAACATTGACATTTGGGTCCCACGTGTATGAAGGTACACGTGTCCGTAATCTGTAGGGAGAGGAAAGGAGAGTAGAGGAGAGGACGTTGCTGTGTTTCTCTTTTGACTGCGAAAGTGAAAGGAACTGAAAACAGGAATTTTTTAATAAAAGATTTAATAATTTAGCGAAGAACAGAGAAGAAGCGATTAGAAAGCAGAAGATTTTTGGCTAGATAGAGAGCGACAGAGAGAGAGAGAGCGACAGGGAACATGGTGACGGGGTAAGGTAGTTGTTGGGTGAGAGAGACAGGTGAAGTTTGAATTTGAGCAGAGAATCTGTAAGAGCAACAGGACAAGAAATTACCTTTTTTCGTTTCGTTTTCCCAAAAGTTTGAATCTTTTGTTTCACCTGGATGATGGGTTTGAGCCAGATACCACTTCGTCTCGTTTTGAGTGACTCTGCTCGGAGTATGAATTGATTTCTGTTTCAGGTGAATTCATATTATCTATCTATCCCCTCTGCTTCGCTTTCCCTGTTTTGCAGTTCCATGTAAGTGGTGTAATTTAAAAATTAGGTGTTTGGTTGATTAGGATATATGCTCCTTCAATGTCCAATCCGTTTGGAGTCTGATTGACAAATCCAGTACAGATATGAGCATTAATCAGTTCTGAGATAGAACAGGATTATTCGTTTGCAGATGATTGAGATGGTAGCTATTAGCACTGCGTAGTTTGAGTTGAATGAACAAATATGTGTCTAGTGACGCAGTACGTTAGAGAAACATAAAGCCATTTTTCTTCTAGACTAACAATGAAAATTTTTTACTAGCGCATATTTGTATTAGAGGCAAGTGAAGTATTTGCAATTTGAAATTCATAATTTGTTCTATTTCTTGAGACCTTTGACCAAAAAAAGTTGAAAGACTTTAGTAGCATCACAGTTTGTTTACTTGGTTAAATTTATTGTAATTTCAGGGCCAAGATTGCAAAATGGTGGTCTTACGTCGTTTGTTTGACATGGAAGACGCTTTAAAGTATTCTCCTCAGCTGATCACTCTCTGTTTTTCAGCAATTATGTTGCTGTTTATATACATATTTGTAGTAAAGCTACTCTGCTGCACTTGTGACAAATTATGCTTCATTTTTTTGTTTTAAGTGCTCGTTATATTTTTCCAGGATGGAAAACACAGCGTTACCGAATGGAGATGTCTATACTGGTTACTCTACGGGAGTGGTTCCTCATGGTAAAGGAACATATACATGGTTAGATGGGACAATTTATGAAGGTGATTGGGAAGAAGGTAAAATGACAGGAAAAGGGCAAATACTTTGGCCGTCGAGTGCCAAATATGAAGGTGATTTCTCTGGTGGTTACCTTCATGGATTTGGCATGTTCATAGGACCTAATGGTTCTGAATACCAAGGGACATGGCGGATGAATATACAGCATGGCCTTGGGAAAAAGAAGTATCCTAATTCAGATATTTATGAGGGTTCTTGGAAGGAAGGAGTGCAAGAAGGTAGCGGAAAGTACTCTTGGAACAATGGAAATATTTACATTGGGAGTTGGAAAGGTGGAACAATGTCTGGTAGAGGGGTCATGAAATGGACAAATGGTGATATTTTTGATGGTGTTTGGTTAAATGGGCTTAGACATGGCTCTGGAGTCTACAGATTTGCTGATGGGGGATATTACTTTGGATCGTGGAGTAAAGGGTTAAAGGATGGGAAAGGAACATTCTATCCTGCCGGAACCAAGCATCCACCGCTAAGGAGGTGCTCTAGCTGTTTTGATTTTGATGGTGGTGGAAGAGGTTCATTATCTCAATGTTCTTCAGAGGAACATATGTATGCAAATTCAAAAGTCATCCGCAGTCATTCTGAGAAAATATCTGTTGGTGGATTGATAAGGAATTCTGGTCAAACATCTCACAAAACTTCATCTTTAGATGGAAACAGTAGTTGTGATGCAGCTGGAGAATTTTCCTCTCATGAATCATCATTTAGGATGTCCCTGGCACCTGATGACAGTGAAAATGAGAAGCAGGATAACTCTATGGTAGCTTATGAGCGGGAATACATGCAAGGAGTTTTAATCAAAGAACGAGTTAGAAGTTCAGAAGTATCACGTAAGATCAAACAGAGAAATAAATTTCATGTGAAGAAAGCAAAACAGAAATGTGTTGACATTTTTGAAGTCAATCACAGCGATTATCTGATGCTCAATTTGCAACTTGGCATAAGGTAAGCAGATGGTTGGCTAAAAGTCCTCTCTCCCCTGTTTCTTTCATTCTGTTATTTGGTCTTCTTGTGAATAGTTTTGGTTTATCTTTAAGCACAATAAAACTGAGAATTCAGTGCGTCAGCAAAGGGTTACGTGCTTGTTCCTCAGTCATTATTGGTTGCATTTTGTTCTCTCAAGTCATGTTTATATCATTTTTCTCTTGACAGTCGCACCATGTGAGGAGCTTGTAGAGCTAAATAATGTACATCACATTGATCTTATTCATTCGGTTATTATTGTTTGTCTGGGCAAAAGCATTCCCATCTCTTCATGAATGATCATCAATTTTCTACCATGACTCGTTCAGATTCAAAGTTTTCTGAATGATTCATTTCATTTCTTGTGCAATAGTTGGATTTTGTGTCAATTAAGACTCGGCATGCTTCCTTTGACAGTATTACACCTTCCATGCTGAATATAATGTCTATATATGTCTCAACCATTTCTGTTCTCTTATTCTTTACTCGAATTTTGACTATGATTCAAGTTTCAAGTCTTGTTTCTTTCAGTACTACGATGTTGACAAACTGGATTATTTTTTGTTTTTTTTAATCCAATGTAGCTCTTTTCTTGAAGTTTTTCCACTTTCTTATTTTGTCTTTAATATGCTCGGACAATATTATTCTTGTAAATTGCTTGATTTCAAGCTCGCAGGTATACTGTTGGCAAGATTACACCAGTTCCTATGCGTGATGTTCGAGCTTCTGATTTTGGGGATCGGGCTAGAATAAGAATGTATTTCCCAAGAAATGGTTCGCAGTTTACACCTCCACACTATGCTGTTGATTTCTATTGGAAAGATTACTGCCCTATGGTCTTTAGGTAATTATGAATCTGATGCAGTTATTTATTTAGCTGTGTAAAGAAGGCAACCATATAAAAAACATTTCTTTAGGATGATGAACTGAAAACCTGATACGCTTTCTGTTTATCTTGTGTTCACCCAACATCGCAGTCACTATACATTCCAATGTGTATCTCAGGAATCTGAGAGAGATGTTTAAGTTAGATGCAGCTGAGTACATGATGTCCATCTGTGGTGATGATGGTCTGAGGGAGCTTTCTTCTCCTGGGAAAAGTGGGAGCATCTTCTACCTTTCTCTTGATGATAGATTCGTAATTAAGACATTGAAGAAATCTGAACTCAAGGTCTGACCACAGTATTTCTTTGTTTATAGAAACTACAAAGTTCAATCTTATTATGTCCTAAGTTTCCATGCTTTCTATCCCATAACATATCTTGGATTTAGCTGATAATTAGCATATGCTATGCCTTAGTTATATGTCACTGCTATTCATTTATGTTCTTGTTGATCTTCTTTTCATATTTGCTCATGTTCTTTCCAATTTGTTTCCTGTTATTTTCTCTTTATCTTTTATGCTTATTCTTACATTATGAACATGAGGGTTATGGATCAATTGTTTTCCTGCATTTGAAATGGACATGGTAACAATTTCAGTTTGATTAATTCTGCATAGTTTCCGTAGCTAGATGAGTGCTGACCACATTCACTATTATCTTTCATCCTGAAGTAGGGATAATGAGTGCACTAGAACTAAGGAAGCAACAGCATGCTTGGTTTGCACAACCCTATTAAATTTTAACTCCACCAGCTATTAAACTGGTATAAAGCAAACTATTCAATTATCTCTATCAATCATGCTGGTTAGGTTTGTGGTTGATCAGCTGTTATTAGAAATGGAGATCCTATTAGAGTCTTATCAACTTGGAATATGGCTTCAACATGATGCTTGGGTAACTGTTAAATTAGATGTATTCCTGAAAATTGTACAAAATGTTTCGTCATATTCTTTATTTTTGCAAAGAAAATTTGTAGAAAAAGAGAATTTTTCTTGTATTATGAGACAAATTGCTCATCTTTTACTGCTGCTTTTGTGAAGAAATGTAGTTTATTGAGTCACAGACTTCGTGTGAGGACATTATATGATGTTACGCTAGCCTGGAAAAAATAATTTTAGTATGATTTTCCTTCAGTGAAATGATTTGATTGGAACCCTTAAAATTCCAGATGTCAATCAGCTTAATAATACCATATGCTTACTAAGAAAGATATTTCTTGGTGTTCTTGCTTCATCTTTGTGCCTCTTTTTAGTGCATTTTATGTTCATTGTGTGGGTGGGAGAAATGGCAATCAATTTTCTTTTATGAAATCCTGTGCAGACCCTCCTCAAGATGTTGCCCAAGTATTATCATCATGTAGGAGAGCACGATAATACTCTTATCACAAAATTTTTTGGACTCCACCGAATAACACTAAGAGGTGGAAAAAAGGTACCTACATCTGTCTTGTGACCCTATATTACTTTATGGTGTGGCTGTCTCTTATAATTGGTTTGGTTTTTCTTCTCCTTACTTTTGCAGGTACGCTTTGTGGTCATGGGTAATATGTTTTGTACTGAGTTAAAAATTCATCGTTGCTATGATTTAAAGGGTTCATCTCATGGAAGGTATACAGAAAAAGAAAAAATTGGAGATGATACCACATTAAAGGATCTTGATCTGACATACGAATTTCATATGGACAAATTGTTGCGGGAGTCCCTTTTCAAGTAAGTTCCTTTGGTTTATATCATTTAACTTGTAACAGAGTCTCAGTCCCGGTCTCATGATCAAATGTTGTTTGCAATACAGGAGGTGCCATAAAACTTTTCTTTCTAATTTTGTAAAGCTTCTTAATTTATCATCTTTTGTGCATACATCTTGTCAAAAACCTATTCAACCAGAAAGTTTTTGCTAGTATGTTGGACCTATGATCAGTTTATATATTAACATCCAGCCGTTTGGACAAAAAGTGTGAATTACAGGTCTGTTGTACATAAATTTGGAGATTCAATCTTAATAAAGATGGGGGTTTTGCGTGGCTTTAACTTAAGATCTCTCAATCACAAAGGCCATATGTATCGAAGATCAATCCGATTCAAAAGCTTAAGTTTTTATGTGCAGCCCTTGATCAGATCATACATTAACTGTAACATTGTTTGTCATGATACCACTTGGCAATTCATTGCAGACACTTATCTCCTTAAGATGAAATTTGTTAGGTTGCAGGTGGAATGGGCATTCAAATGACTTAATGAACAGACTATTTCTTTCGAATCTGTAGTCGACTGTCTATTCTATTCACTTGTTAATGTCGAGAAAAAATGTTTCTTTCTATGCAGACAACTTTTCCTAGACTGCAAGTTTTTGGAGTCCCAACAAATAATAGATTACAGCCTCCTTTTAGGTTTACATTTTAGAGCACCCGAGCAGTTGAAGGCCCTCTTAGAACCTCCTGGTTTTCTAGTCAATTATCAGAGTCCAGCTGGTGGCAATGGTAGGTGGTTTCTGTAGTAAAAATGTTTTATGTTAAGTCTGATCCCGAAGTTGCTCTCCTTTCAGTGTATGCATTCTTTTGTGCATATAAAAAATGATTTGAGTACTACTTTTTAACTTTTGTGGATGGAGTTTAAAATGGAAAGGGCTTTCACGGAAACTCTCAATGACTAGAGAAATACTGTATTTCGGTTCTTATGCATGATTTACTTTATGGTAGGATTGCGTATCTTCTTTACTAGGTTGTATCCAAAATGACAAATCCTTGACTTCAGATTATGTTCATTTAATGTGTTGCTATGCTGGTGTAATTAGTCAGTTAGACAGTTTGGTTCTTCGGTCTACTCATTTTGCCCGTATGATGAAGTGCTAAGCCATATGAATACCCTGTTGCCAATATTACTCTTGCAAAAAGTAATACTGCAACACATGGAGCTCAAATACCAACTAGTATCAAACCAGGTTATCAGACCAAGTTAAACACTAACTACTTTTACTAAGTTCAGCTGAGCTCAAATACCAACTAATATCAAACCAGGTTATCAGACCAAGTTAAACACTAATTACTTTTACTAAGTTAAGCTGTGAGTTTTCTGCAGAAAAATTACCGTATTATATCCGATTTGCTACTCGTCGTTATCCTAAGTTTGAATTATATACCTTGTTTCCACTAGGTGCATCAGAAGGGGAGCCGTTGATTCCTCCAAAAGGCCTGCTTTTGGTGACCCACGAACCCAGCTTTGTCAGCACAGCACCAGGTGTTCATATCAGAGGAAATACATTGCGTGCATATTCGGTTGGCGCGAAGGAAGTTGATCTTTTACTGCCTGGCACTGCAAGGTACATTTATAGTTAAAACATGGAATGCTGGTACACTGGATATTCTTTGCGAATGGAGTACATATGGTCATTTTGTTTCTGTACACAATATAAAATGATAATGTTTCGGCGCTTCATGTGAAAAACTCTTATGAGGGTGTATGAATCAAGCACTATATGTTGCTCTCTTCGGAAAGTAGTTTTGATCAAGTTTTCAGTTTGTTTCTCGTTAGATAGCAAGCATTTTCTGTGGATATCACGAGGGATTGATGTGCTTATGTTTATAATGATAGATTGCGAGTGCAGTTAGGTGTAAACATGCCGGCGCAAGCTAGGCGGAAACTTCTGCAGGACGAGATTGATTCTGCAGAGATTGAGCTTTTCGAGATGTACGATGTTGTCTTATACATGGGCATAATCGATATATTGCAGGAGTACAATGTGAAGAAGAAATTTGAGCATGCATGCAAGTCATTGAAGTTTGATCCTCACACCATTTCTGTAGCTGAACCTGAGTTTTATGCAAAACGTTTCATCAATTTCTTGCACAAAGTTTTCCCTGAGCAGCCATGATCCTCACAAGTTGTTACGACCAAGCTTTTCTTTTGCAATTCTTTTTTTTCCCCTGTAATCTTTCTCCTATTGGTGTTGAATTCGTTTTCAATTTAATGCATTTTGTAAAGTGAATATGAGCATTCTTTAAATGTACCAACACACAACAGCAACCAGATTGACAGGATTGCCAAGAATTATTAGCCCTGGAAAATTTCAATCCAGTTTGATCGGATAACGAGCTAGGTTTAGGTTTTTAGGTTCAGGTTGAACTGAAAATTTTAAGAAGTAAAAATTATTTAAGAATAAAAAATAAAATTTTTTGGCTCGACTTGAGCTCGATATGTCTTGAGCTTAACTTGGGCTTCAGGTATTGAAACCCGATCAGATTTGGCTCATGTTGCCCAACAAACTTGATTGATTTTAGGGCAGAAGTAGCTGGTGGCTTAGCGCATTGGAATGAAACACTTGATACCTTGTTGCATGTCGTTTAGCGCAGATGAAAGAAATGTTTGGTGGAAAACAAATCCTCCGTTTCAATTAACCAGTTTAATTATGTTCTACTAAATCTTATCAACACACTTACGTACGATTCACATAAATATATGATTAAAAGTAAATGATACGAGATTGAAACACCATAAATGAAACAGAGGATCTGGTGCCTGTTTGGTGACTTAGTACACTGGAGAGAAAGCAACTGAGAAACTAAGGAGAAAGCGATTTTGTACACATTTTTGGATCTCGAATTTAAACTCACCTATTATCATTGTTAATATTAGTCAGTTATAATATATTACCTAAAGATGACAATTGGTCTCCGGCTGCTATCGAACCTAAAGTTGAGCATGGGAGGGGGCTACCCAGGTCCGAGGTCTTCCAATTACTGTAAAAAATGACGTTATTTTACAAAAAAAACAATATAAAATTTCTTTTTTAATTAAAAAATAAGTTGGATCATATCAAATCAAACATGTCTGAGGCTGGGTTGTCTTGAATGAGCTCGAACCTGACTACCTTAGGCTGATCGAGCTTGGGCAGGCATCCCTACTATTCTTTCTAGTTAAGGTTAGGGTTAGGGTTGGTAATAGTGATGGTCAAATATAATTTGTCCTACTAATTTTGAGTAAAAAAAATATGGAGCATTAATGTCTTATTGATCTAATTTAATGTTGCATTTTATGCACATAAAATTTTAATAATTTCTAAATATTCTATTGTCAATCTTATATAGAAATAAATTTAAATTATTTAATAAGTCATTACCATCTATACATGTGAGAAAAATGTTTATTCATTAATTTTAAGGAATTAACTTAGTGTATATAAATCAAAAGATTTGCAAAAAATCATTATACATAAATATATGAAATTATAGTTTGAATAAATGTTAAAAAGTACTAATTTAAGTTTGCAATAAATGTTAAAAAGTTTGAGCCAAAGCGTGATCTCAAACTTAAGGTCGTAGAGCCCGAGCCCGAATTCGACCTCAAACTTAAAATTTGAAATTTATTTTTAAAAAGTTTAAGTCTAATTTAAAACTCGATTAATTCATGCCAAATCTTTTAACTTTGGGCTGGATTATATTGAGTTAGACCAGATTTAGACACATTTTTTAAAGTCTACTACACCTACGTTTGTTCATATTTTTTGATCGAACTCATGCTCACTTGTTACTACCTTTAATATTGATTAGTTATAATATGTTATTTAGAAATGATAATTGCGTTCAGGCTCGTCCTAACCAGATCCAATGCCAATGGGTTAGTTTCGAGTTGTCCGGGCCTAGAGCATAAAAGGCCTCGTATAGGATTTGGGCTTGGATTGTCCAAACCTAATTCCAGACAACTATTGTGGAAAACAACTTCATTTTTTTAATTAAAATAAAAATAGGTCTAGCAAAATTATTTCGAGCTTTAGCAAAAGATATCACGCCGAGTTTGAGCCTAGGTAACTTGAGCCTGACTCACCCTTTTATCATGCTTAATGTTCTCTTTACTTGGTAACTTGAGCCTGACTCACCCTTTTATCATGCTTAATGTTCTCTTTACTTGGGGTTAGGGTTAGAGTTGGTAATAGTAATGGTCAAATATAATTTGCCGTATTAATTTTGAGTCAAAAATACTTTTTTTGAGCTTATTGAGTAATTTAATCTTGGATTTAATTTTAATAATTTCTAAATATTATATTATAAGTCATATATAGAATTAAATTTAACTTATTTAATAAGTTATTATTGTCTATATGTGAAAAATATTTATTCCTTAATTTTAAGGAATTAATTTAGTGTATATAAACAAAAGGATTTGCAAAAGTCATGACACTTGTATGAAATTATAGTTTGAATAAATGTTAAAAGTACTATTTTAATATTTCAATAACATCTAAATTTGATATATTAATTAAAATTTGTTATATATATATTTTTTACTTTATATCATGATAAAAAAGCATTTTATTGTAAAGTTGTTATTTATTTTATAACACTTGTATGATTTTATTGTTAAAGTGCTGCTTAGGAGGGCCTACTCCAACTAACAAGTATAATCACTAATAAATAATGGGAATAATAATTAATTTAAAATTGCTTTTACATATAATGAAATAAAACTAAATAAAAGCATGACTTTTTGTTAATACCATTGATTAAAAAGTTTAACCAATGTCCAATCTGTCGGCGACCGCTGTCCAATCTGTGGGCAAGTAAAGACTACTATTCATGTGATAAGAGACTGTTTGTGAGTGGCAGCCCTCTGGTAACAATTTCCTAGGACGGTAATTGACCCGCGCTTTTTCCAGCAGGACAAAGAAATGTAGTTACAGTCTAATCTCACTAAGCAAGATAGGGTGCACTAGGCAGCGTGGGCCATTATCTATGGAGTCACTTGCTGGTTCTTATGGAAGTGGCAGAACAATAGCCTTTTTGAGTCTGGGTTTGCTTAGCCGAAAAATGGTACCCGTATTATTCTCGAGTACATCGATTGAATCGCTAGAGCTCGAGCTATGGAAACCTATGTTTTTCCCGCCCAAGGCATTCCCATGGGTGCTCTTGTGGGCTGGACTAAACCTTCGGTAGGATGGTTTAAGGTCAATTCGAACGACGCCGTTAAATACGGTTCTTCCAAGGTCTACACTGGCGGTCTAATTCGGGATTGTAATGAAACCTGGTGTGGGGGTTTCAGCAAAGCCTTGGTAGGGGTTTGCCCTTAGAAGCGGAACTTTGCGGCGTATATTCCGGCCTTACTTTGGCCTAGGAGCAGGGGTTTCGCAGGGCCATTGCCGAAGTTGACTCCCTTGAAGTCATTAATATTCTATCTTACCCTAACTTTGTGCTTATTGGGGTTTCTTTCTTGGTGACAGGTATACATGAGCTTCTACACCGGTCTTGGGAGGTTCTTCTCCAACATGTTTGTCGAGAAGGAAACCAGTGTGCGGACAGATTGAAAAATTTTGCAGTTATCCTTCATCCGGGCCTCTACACACTTTCGGAGCCGCCAGTTGGCATCCAAGAGCTTCTTCGCAGAGATGCAGACGGTGCGCTGTATTCTAGAGTTTGATTTTTGTATTTTCCTTATACAACAAAAAAAAAGTTTAACCGTTTTATTCAGTTTAATTATGAAAATCTTAAATCGTTTAACTTTTTGGTTTCATTTTCTTTAAGCTATGTTTGGTTGTGCGTAAATTTTTTAATAAAATGAAATGATTTATAATGTAATGGAATGTAAATTGATGTAATATTAAGAAATTATTATTTGGGAGGGATGGAGAGTTCGTAATGTAAGATAGTGAAATGTTATTTATAAGAAGGGTTTATAACGTAATATAGTGAAAAATTGTTTATCATTTTACATTTCATCTTAAATTTCCTAAATCGGAAGTTTTTCATTTTTACTATTTATGATAGAATGAGATGTAACACGAAACTCTCATTTTCCATCTCATTCCATTATTAACCCTCCTCTTAAATATTGGAATAATATTACATTCTATTAATAAACTCATAAATCATAAATAGTCTTAATGACTCTTTTTATTAAAATCTGAAAAATTTATTAATTAATTGATCAATTTTTATAAATTAATAAGTTCTTAAAACTAAAACAATTCGATTAATTTTCATTTAATAATTATTTTTTTCAAGTTAATTTCAAATTCTTAGATAAATAGATAAAATAATATATTTCAATCATATTTTAATAACAACAGTAATAATTTGTTAAAACGTGAAGTTTGGAAATTACAATAATATACAGCCTTATCCTTAACTAATAAAGAGAATATTTTCGAATAACTCATATAATAAGTTATATTTTAAAAATTTTAATTTTATTTAATTTTAAACCGATTTTACGACTCTTTGTTTTGATTAAATCTTGAACCTTTTGATTTATTGATTTAAAAATTTTAAAATATTAATAATTATTTATGATAATAAGATGAAAAATAGCAATAATGCGCGCATATAATAAGCCTTCGCTTGATCTTGTCTCTCAACTTCCAATTTAGGGTTTCTTTTAAAATTTTACCAATTGGGGATATGCCTAGGGATTTGTCTCGGTCTAGGTCGCCTTCGTACAGGCGATGGCGTTCGCCGTCGCCGAAGGTGGCATATAAGAGCAGCAGGAGGAGCAGAAGAGACAGAAGCCGATCTCCATATTCATCATCTTATAGCAGGTGACCCCGTTTAATTCTTCTTCATTCCTTTACTTTTCAACTACATATTGCCGTAATAAAGAAAGAGAGAGTTGAGGAGTCTGAGTTTTCTGTCACTATGTATTCTTATCAACTCGTATCAAGTTGTTTTTGTGATTTTATTTCTTATTATTTTACTCCACATGTTATAAAATTTGCTCCTTTTTTTTGGTCCTTTCTTTTGATCTATTTCAAGTTATAACTTTTTTGGTTTGTCTAGGATCTGCTTGTGCGATGTGGGTTTTAAAGGTTTTTTATTTTTATTTTTATAATAGTGTTTCTTAAGTTTTTATTTTTTGTTGTAACATTGCTTGATCGAGATAGGCTATTTGTGATATTTCATTAGTTAAATTTTCCATGTCGATGAATTTATATAATTTGATTGTTTACTTTTATAGTTATAGCAAATTGGCGCCAGATTATCGTATATTCAGCTCCTTGAAATCTACTTTACTATGACGGTTTTCATGCCCATGCTCAAGTATTGTTAGTTTTATTTAAAGAAGTGATGATTTTGTTGTTCTAGTGAGCAATCTGCAAAATGCCAATGGCCATCTGTTGAAACTTACAAATACATTATAAAAGCTGGAGAGAGGTTAAATAGAACTATTCTGGCCAAACTGGAAAATTAGATGCGACTTGGAATAAGAAAAATAAAAAACTCTCGGTTTGTCCCCATCTTGTGGGGTGGGAAGTGAGCAGGTGGTGGGTGCTGATGGGTGTCCTTTTGTTGCTCGATTGTGATATTAGCTTCTTCATGTGTTAAAGATGGAGCACTTAACACTTCATGAGGTAACTTTATATACTTCTATATCTATCGTGCTGGATGAAGGGAGTGAAGGCTTCAGAGTAATTATTTATTCCAGTTGTGTTTTTTCTCTCTCCCTTATGCTCTTTTGCTAAATGGTTTTCATTTTCTTCATATAGGCGAAGAAGTCGTTCTAATTCTCCACGCCATCGCAAAATTCGTTCTCCATCTCCAAGACGACGTAAAAGTCGTTCACCAACCCCAAAGCGTCATAAGTACCAGAAAAGCAGGAGTCCTTCATCATCGCCTTCACGTAAATCTTCAAGTTCAAGTCTTGGTTCATTGGGGAACAAAATTGTTTCTGAGAAGTTGAGAAAAGAGGAAGAAGAAGAGAAAAAGAGGTATATCAACTGCAATAGAATATTATACGGTTTACCACATATTTCTCTTATAAGGTTGTTTTGCTATTCCCTTTTTCCCAATTTAAATTTCATGACTTAATTTTTAGCTTTGGCCGCGTTTGTGGAAGATCTTTAGATAATTTTGCTGCAACTTTTGAACGGTCGTATTCCTTAAATACTGAGTATAGCTTAATAAGGTGGAAAGTAGTATTGTCAAATATCTTGTTATTTGCTGCTCTATCATAAAGCTGAATATTGGAATTGAGGGATAATGAACAAAGACTTTCTATGCTATTTATTTGATGGATTCTAACCAATAACTAATAGTCAACTATTCAGAAGTACTCAGATGTTAAGTGCAACATCTTGATTAAACGTACCTTGTGCAAACTGTTTTAAGTATTGATTTAGATAATTTCTTTCCTTTGGAGCTGGGGGATTGGGTGGTCTGGGAAGGAGATGCTTTCAATAATGATGCCGTTGCTTCATCACTGGAATAATTGATTTGGCACCATTTTGCTCCTTTCTTTCACAAGTTTCTTGACTCTTTTTCAGAGTTTAATCTTTTTAGTTACAGATTATATCATCTATTCATCTAAAGATCCAAACCGCATGACGGAAGCTTGTTCTTTCTCTTAAAATGGTATTCAGAACATGAGTGTTATACTTCATCTAGAAAAAATCCATTACTTTGAGTTCTTATTTAGCTTATGTTAAACTTTGATTAACTTTGCTTCTTGTTGTTGTGAATTTATATATGAAATCTTATCTTATTTTCATATAGAACTTTTGAAATAGTAGAACTCTTCACTCGATTAGTTGGTGCTGTATCACTTGTCTATGCAAACATATTTATAATACAGAATTTGTTTCTGACTGGAAAAGTACTTTAGGATAAGTTAGTTCCATTGGGTGTTTGGTTGAACTGAATGCCTGTATCAGATAACAGATCTGCCAGTCTGGGATTTTTCTGCCTCTAGTTCAATTGAATTCCCTTAGCTGACTTTTAGTGTTCTTGTTGCATAGAGCTTTTGTCATGTAGACAATCTGGTGTTTTGTCATTGTATTAGTGACTTATTATTGCCAAAAGGTGTTGTAGAAAAAGTTAAAGAGAGACTTCTGAGTATGCTCGTACAAACTATATTTGAGTACAAGGGTAAAGTATTTCAATGATTAGCTTAAAGTTGCAACAGTTTACTTGACGTTCTTCTCCACAGGCTTTTCTGAAGGAGGATACTGCTTAGTCCACCTTGTTATATTTGTTGATGAAAATGGATGCCTCGTTTATCTACTGTTGACCAGTTTTGGTACTCATTTGTTTGGATCTGGATTCATTAGAGGTATGCTATAGTTGATGCATAAGCATTGTTTGGTACGTCTCTCATCATAAAGGTCAGTTTACAGTTTAATATGGTTAATAATGAGTGAAGATGGAAGGAAAAATGTAAGAAAGCTTGAGATATTGTATGCGGTTGTAGTTTAGTTCTATGTCTGGACGTCGGAAACCTGAAGGGTAACTCATTGGGCCTTTTCAGTAATTGTCATTTTCTCTATTAACTTGTTTCTGTCTTTCAACAGGTGCCAGCAGGAAGCAGAATTAAAACTTATAGAAGAAGAAACAACCAAGAGAGTGGAAGAAGCTATTAGAAGGAAAGTTGAAGAGATTTTGAATTCTGAGGAGATAAAGTCAGAGATAGAAAAGCGTTTAGAGGAAGGAAGAAAAAGACTCCATGAGGAAGTTGAAGTTCAACTTCAGAAAGAAAAAGAATCTGCTATCCTTGAGGCTAGACGAAAAGAGGTAAATGGTTTGTACGAGTTTGAAGCAGTTGCTTATGATTTTACATGACTTATGTTTTGGGGTACAAATTTTGATGGTACTTATCACTGACGCTAAGAATTGATTTTCTCGTCTGGATGTCTTTTTACAAGACCTTTCAAGCAGTCTTGTGCTCAAGTACAGCGCTGTCGCGTTATCTGCAAACTTATCTTTTATATATCTCATAGAATTTCTCGTCACTGGATGTACCGTAACTGTGAGCAGCTGATTGTCCAATTTCCCTTGTATGTGTTCTCAAATGCTGTGATTAAATGTTGGGATACAGGAAGAAGCTCGGAGAAAGGAAGAAGAACTGGAAAGAATGCTCGAGGAGAACCGAAGGATGGTAGAAGAATCTCAAAGAAGGGAAGCTTTGGAGCAGCAACGGAGAGAGGAGGAACGATACCGAGAACTAGAAAAGCAACAAAGACTAAAGGAAGAAGAAATGAGGAAGAAAAAGCACCAAGAAGAGGAGGAACGGTTAAAGCAGATGAAATTGTTGGGTAAGAATAAATTGCGTCCAAAGTTGTCATTCGCATTTGGCTCAAAATGAAAAATGAAGGTTAAGTTATTTCAGATTATAAATGTATGTGACCTGATTCATTTTTACCGTTTACTATTGTACTTTTGAAGCCGCAACCTATGCTCTGTTTTCATGGCTGCAAGTTGTTTTGTTGTTGGCCATTCACTGTATAAACTGCCCTTTTTAAAGGTTGCTCATCCAGGCAACAAGTTAATATGCAGGCATGACGCTCTCTTTCTGACAAAACCAAGTAAATTGATGTTTACCTGTGGATTATTGCAGAGGCAAATCAGATAAAAAATAATATATGTGAAGCCTGTCCAAGTATTTAGACTTGTTATGGCTATATTATAAAATCTGGGTTATTAAAAAGGAAATGGAAATGGTTTTCTGAATAAAACCTTGTCTGAAAAACATAGCCTTCCCAAATTGTTGGAAGTGGTTTTCTGAATGAAACCTTGTCTGAAAAACATAGCCTTCCCAAATTGTAGCAGCAAGAAGAACAAACGCCTCTGTTCCAACCCTGTTTTGTGCAATTTTATGGATCTTTTCCCGAAACGACATTGCATGAACAAAGAAATAAGTATTATCGTCGATGTTATCATTATCGTCTGTCATATTCCCAAAGGTTCTGATAGTATATAATTTTACTAATTCACATGCAGATATGATAAGATAATAATGATGTTGAAAAAAAAAGAATATATATATATATACACCTTATGATGACCGTAATCTGTTAGTACTTTACACCCTAATAAAGACCAAATTTTCTCGTTGTTAGTTGCGTTAGGAATTTTCACTGAGCGACCATGAGGATACGACAATCCTGCAGTTTGATACGTCCATTGCGGAAATTTTTCCTCCTATTCTTGAAAAAAAAGTTAATAACTGTTAAATGTTAATATAGTTATAATTTTTTATTCCTGATAATAATTTACAAATTAGATTAAAAATAAAGAAAATTTACTAAAATAAATA
>JAOQMP010000209.1:2040441-2050684 GCA_027563575.1 Erythroxylum pedicellare | reverse complement strand
CATATTTAAAGCCTTTTAATTAAATTTTCATTACATATTTAAATTATTTATAATTAATTACTAATTTTAAATTTTTCCATATTTATTATACATTTAATTACAATTTTTTAAGATTTTTTTAATTAAATTACACATTTTTTAAATTTTCTATATTAACTTATACATTAAAATTATATAATAATATAACTGATTAAGTTATCAAGGACCCTGCCAGTTAACATAAAGGCAGAGACAACTCAAATCACACATTTTTACAATCTTACAGTTCCTATTGATTGAGGATCTGATCACCAGGTAGAGTTTATGAAGTCTCGCCAATGATGCCGTGTTGAGGAAGAAAATCTCGACAACTATTTGTTGCATCCGAAACTTAAAATCTGCACACTTTGATAAGCAAATGATGTAGATTCGTCTGGTAAGCTGGTCATCAGTACATATACACATAAAGAAACCCAAAAGGATTACAGGTAACAGCGTAAAAAATCTAATAATCCTCATTTTCTAATGAAATTGTTCCATGTACATGATGGTTCAACCATGTATAACAAGGCTCGTAGTAGCTCTGATCACCTAACTAATCTGTGATTGCTTATTTTCTATATTGGTATTTGTATTCTCAGGTGGAGAATCATGACCCTGAAAAGGTAACACAACTACAGGGGCTGCAGGTACGGTATTCCATCGCTCCTTCAAAAAGGTCACAACCCTCCTAGCAGTTTCCTTCCTGAAGTCGAGCTCCCGGGTGAAGAGATCAAGGAGAAGAAAGGCTGCCACATACTTGAAAGGCACAAAAAGGAGAACCACAGCAAAAGATAACAACACTACAGCAGCCTCAGTTGTTATCTGCATAAAACTCCATCAGGGAATCTCCTCCAATAAAGCAAAGTTTACTTATCTGTATACATATCTTCCTTTTATTCTTTTAACTCTTTGTATAGACACCCTCATTTCTGTTTCTTAAAATTCTTAGATTGCATGTCAATTTACAGAATATAATGACAAATTTTATCAAGTTCTTTCTCAACATGAATTGAAAAGTTGCTATATTAGCCTACTACCAAAAGTTTCCTTTTAACTCCATCAGCAGTTGGTTATTATTAGCTGATAGTGCAAATCTCAGTTATTCTGCCTGAATGTCTGCAGCAGTGCAGAGAGAGCAGACATGACTTTCACTGAGTTGAGCCATCACACAGAAGAACATTAATATAGATTCATCATGATTAATAAACTTTTAAATACTCATAAGGAAACTTTGCACCATATTGCATAACTTGAGGTGTTGTCATAGATCATGATAACATACCTTAGGTTCACCAGAAAGGACAACTGTTCGGATCTTGAGAAGTGAGACATTAAGATTTTGGAGATAATTTTCCACATCACGCATTGCTTCCTTGACAGCTACAATCTTTTGAATTGTATTTGAAGGTGGTTGATCACGTATCGTAACTTTCCCAAAAGATCTTCCCAAGCGACCTTGCTCCTTAAGTCCCTTAAGTGTTAACATTCCAGCTGCCAAAACCATCAACATTGCTGGAAATATATATGGAAGGAAGTTTCTGAGAAAAAAGAAAGAAAGATTGTAAATCAACTTTTAAACTAAATTCATTCAGGAAAAACAGCATAGGAATATGGTCCAAAGACAAAAACCTATAAAAGTTGAGTTTTCCTGAGTAAATTAACACACAAACTATTGCTTTCCCTTTGCCAAAGGTGTCTTAAAGGAATTTAAAACAAATTTCTTTCCAGAAATGATCGTACCTGAAAATAATTACGTATGCAAATACAAGAAAGTAGATTGTCTGCTGAGGGTCCTCCCATCGTCTCAATTTCTCAAAATTTTGGGTAGCCATAGTCAAAGGGAGAAGGAGTTCCTGCAATAGAACAGCACAAACTAGATTCAAGTATCAATATATGAAGAGGATACCAAAGGGCTTCTGCAAAAAGACGTGTAAGTACAGTCCACATTTTATCTTCTTTCCCTTTTCTTTTGTATTAATATATGAAGAGGATACTAAAGGGCTTCTGCAAAAAGATGTATAAATGCAAGAAGCATCTATCGTGTGAATAACAAGATGAAGGATGAAAAGGTCACAAGGTTTAACTACATAGTCCCTTGCATGGTAAGGGATTTTTCTCTCTGCCACTCCCTTCCATCCCGAAAATGTGAAAAGAAAATTCAAACTGGAAAGAGAGAATTGTATTTGTCTCATTTTTTCTACTGCAATATATCCAAACAAGATAGAAAAAACTAACCACCTCCAAATCTATCTCGAGGAGAAGAAGAAATTAGAATGAGAATAGACAAACCTTAAGACATTAGAATCAGAATAGACAAACCTTGAAAAGGTCAATGTTACTTGGTATGCCTGTTAGCTTTGCAGCATCAATAGTCGCTTGAGTTTTTTCAACCACTTGAAATCTTTCCGTGCATATAAATGCTGCCTTCTCCACACAGGTCTGGTCGGCCACAACAAGATTTTTACTTAGTGCTATCCCTTTCTTTATCATACAGTTCTTCCAAAAGTTTATAGAAGCACTAGAATTCCAAGAAGGAGACCTCATCCACCTCCGTAAGTATACACTGCCGTCTATATCAACTACATGATTACCGATCTCCATTGTCTCATCAGAAGCCATTACTCCTTGAGCTGGTTGATATTCAATCTCACCAGATCTTTTCAGCAATGGCCCAGCCCAATAATTCACGGCCAAAGTTTGATAAACAATGTCTCCATATGGTGGAATTTGCAAATATGAGAATTGAACAAGCTTAATAGGATCATCGAGTAACTTCCGCAGGAATTGAAGGGTTTGAAGTCTAGCAATGCTGTTAATGGCACTTGCAATAGCCCTTTCCCTCCCCTTTTTAGCACCATATACATGTAGTAATGAATGATCGCCATCTAAAGGTCCGAATTCAGATAAAAATTTGTGGAGTGCAATAACTTCACTAATAAATGCATGCCAGACATCTCTTCTCAATTCACCTCCCAAGTCAACAAATTCTAGCACCCATGTCTCTGATCTGGTTCAAAGATCATTACATGACATATTAATATACAGACAGAATAATAAGCTATTAGTTAGTAGATCAAAAAATTATCAGAACAACCCAAAAGAAATGCTAAGCATTGAGATGATAGAGGCCATCCATCACCCATTCATCATTTTCAACTTCGAACAAAGCATAATCAAAACAAGTTTATGAATATAGAAAATTTAAGCAATGAAATTTATTTAACAACGTGAAAACCATACAAGACTGGTTGATCCAACCAGGTCATACTGAAACCAGCACTGGTTTGGTTCAATTTGAGTTTAAAATAGATCACTGAAAAGGCAGTCAATGTTTCGTTTCTATCCTCAATTGACTGAAGACTGATTCAACAAATCCTATACTTGTATTGCAGATTGGAGTAATCAGAATGGCAATCCTAGAATTCCAATTCTTGAGGAATCGGAATTTCAATCTAAAAGAACCAGGTCCCTGCTCACAACGTACATTTGATAAGGGTTTTCCATAGCTGAATTTCATATGTATTAAGCCCATATCCCCAAAATACAGCCTAGGCAATAATAGGATAAAATCATACTTATGCGCAGGGGGCCACAATCTAAAACAAATATATGTGCTCAAGCACCAATATTCAACCTTGAGAAGTTCAAGAGCATTTTAAACTAATTGAATTTAGATCAACATCTAACTTTTGTATCTTAACCTCTACTCATATGGTGTCGTAGAAGAGACTTTCTTTTCGTATTATGACAACTAGATATCATTCATCTCCCATCAACTCTAAATTTCTTTTCTTTGCTTCAAGAAAATGTGAGGACTAAATGGATAAAAAATGATTATTCTGTCGAGAAAAAAGGCAATGTAAACAATTGGATTTCTTGTACATACAAAAGTATTTCATATAGTTAAGAGCTACATAATGTATCATAAAATTATGAACAATGATGCACGGAGTAGCGCAGAGGCAAGTAGCGAGAGCTACTCACTTAGGACCAGAGGATATACAGACTGCAGAATCAAAGAGAGCAGAACCCATAGGTCCAACTTTTGTTTTCTCCACCTGCAATCCGTTTCTCGTAAGATCAAGCCTTCTGACCTCTTGCCGCCCATTTAAGCCAACAGCCTGCAAGACACTTCATAGAATAAATCATTAAGGACACAAATAACTCAAATCAATTGTCTATACAAGAAGAAAACCCACAATATTATTTCAACTGTTACAACTGATTAAATACTCAGAAATTTCACATTAAAGACTAGCATTTCGATATCCAAAAGGATTTTCCTAAACAATAATCACATCTTAACATAAAATACAATAATCACTCCCACAAGTCCTCTGTTCGTCCTACATTAAGAACATGCTCAATCCAGTTTATTTCTGCTGAACTCAATGATCCAAGTACTGATTTAAGGGGAAACAAGAGCGTGGAATGAAGCAACAAAGAAGGAAAATAAAAGAGAGAGCAATATGAAAAGCATGAGGACAAAGAAGTTGATAAAAATGAAAGAAAAGAAAAGGCATATTGATTTTGAACAAGGGGACAAAACAAAAAGGCACACAAAGACAGAGAAATAAGAAGACAAAAAAACTTGTGACTGGTAGCAAGATGAATCAAGGCCAGTTGCAAACACCAGATATGGTACATTAACAACAAAAACAAGGTTCCTCAAGATGGAAGTCTTAACTCAGGCTTGCAGACATGATCAAAAGTTCGTGGATCTAAAACAATTACCAGGAATAAAGGGTATTACACTGTTTTGAGCCAGCAGAAACCAAAAAGAACTACCACAGTGCATAAGGCTCCCCCCTTTCTAAGGGTCCGGGAAAGGTCTTCAATTGTATCCAAAAACCAATTAGGTCAAATGCAATTTATACAAGTAAATCAAGGTCACTGCACTGAGCTGCCTGCTTCATTGTTTAGAAGAAAAATGGCTTCATAAATATCATGAACAAGCATGCACCAAAATTAATATTCTTGATAATAAGATCTCAGAAATGCAATCTATTTAAACTCTTCTGCATAAGGCTCCCCGGTTTCTAAGGGTCAGGGAAGGGTCATCAATTGTATGCAAAAACCAATTAGATGAAATGCAATTTATACAAGTAAATCAAGGTCACTGCACTGAGCTGCCTGCTTCATTGTTTAGAAGAAAAATGGCTTCTTAAATATCATGACCAAACGTGCACCAAAATTAATATTCTTGATAATAAGATCTCAGAAATGCAATCTATTTAAACTCTTCTGCTTTTCCAGTTAACATTACCTATGAGATTCTCATAATGAATAGAATTTTGAATCATGATTAGGGAGCTATTACCTCAAAATAGAGTGATTTATCAGTTAAAGTAACTTTTCCAGGCCATGCCATATTGTTGTTCCATTTCAGAACAGGTCGCTTATTGCTAGACCCAATGCACAATACTGTTTCTTCTGAAAGCTGAGGACACTCGCGAGTCTGATATGATTTCCGCCCTTCATGTACTCTACACTAAAATTAATAGGAATTAGCTTCCTCAAGTACATTTCAAAAATATAATCACATATAAGATGAAGGAACACGGAAAACAGGTAATTTATTTGAAAACATGTCCATTATTCAGAATGAACAGGAAAGCCAAAATCTGTGAAGCAAATTTACCATCTGAAAAGGCATTATAGAACTTGTATTTATTTGATGATTTCTTGCAAGAAACACTAGGAGACTCTTTATAGTATGAGGGTAGGCATGCTCGTACATATCACTAAAAGGACATATGAACTCACTTTAGAAGTTCATGAACATAAGTTAACCACACGGTTAAGGAGATGCCCTGCTGATCCCCAGCAAGGGCCTTGAAAAGGTTATGTGCTGTAGGATAATCAGCAACACCAGAAATAGCAGGGGCAATTCGTACGAAAGCCTCCTCTCCTACAAGTTTCCCCTATAATAACAACAAGCAAGCTGCTATTAGAATGAATACACATTTTCCTATTTAGAAAACCAGCACTTTGTATACTCTACTTCAGGAGCTGAAGGGAAGATTGGGAATCAAAGGACAAAAGGAAAGTTATAATTTATTAACAATTATTTATCAAAGTTTCATCCCAATAAGACTGGAGCTGAAAAATGACCATTTCAGTTGAATTCAGCCCATGTTTGAAGTAAACCCACAAATTTTGAATTATGGCAAAGCGAAATTAAAGAAATTTAAGAGAAAATTATTTCCATCGTACACCAAAATAATTCATTGTGCACTTAAATCAATTTTAGAGAAATGATTTGGTAAATTTTATTTTATTCCTAAGTTGAACAGTTCGATTTTGACTGTTATAGGCCCCCAGTTTGCCATTTAAGAGTCAAACTGCAGAAAAACAATTTCCTATGATTTATGAGACTAGGAACAGCACATCATCAACTATGAAAATAGAACCAGGAAACAAGTATTGATCTAAGCAAATTGAAATTCAAGAACGAGACACCTGAAATGAAGCTTCATCAGAATCACTTTCAACGTGATAAGGGCTTTCCCATGCAAGCATGGTAATAAAAATTAGTCGCTGAAATGCTGGCTCCTGCAAACATATTGAATATATTGCATAGCACAGAGAAAGTCAATAAAATTACTTAAAACATTTCAGAAACCTTCAAACACATAAATTAACTATAAGATGACCAAACTTAATGCTTTATTTGCTGGGTGTGTGATAGTTGTGACAAATCCTACAAATGGCAAAAGGGATAGAGATTTAAAGCCTAGAGTGGGAAACAAATAAAAACTAGAGGGGAAAAGAAAATAATGGGGAAGAAAATAACAGAACTGAACAATCAAGAACTCAGGGAAGAACACAAGGCAAGAGACTCAAGTCTATAATAACAATCGATAAGTCAAATAAGAATGAAGATAAGTATCCTCAGGATAAAAATCATAATCCAAACAAGTCTCTAGTAATAGGTGAGTTCTAAATTAAAGAACTAAAACTGATATATATTTCTAACATATAAGATGATGACGTGTCAGTAACAACTGTTAAAGAAACTGAATTAAGAACTGTTTGTTGCTAAATATTTATAGAGAGACTACCAAGCACACCTAAATAAACCTCATAAAAGACCAAAGCCATCTTCTCATGCTATAAAAAATAATCAAATTTCTGATTACACTAACTAACATGTGAGCCTGTTTCAGCCAACAAAATAAAGCATGAAAGAGTAGCGGCATAAACGTACTAGGAAAACAGACCTTGAGACATGGATGGATAAATGAGTTATCCCTAGACAGGAACCTAAAGCAGCAATACTCCACCAGATAACGGGCATTGTCATAAACAGATTCAGAAACAAGTGCTTTAAAAATTTTCTGCGTCTTGAGGCCAGTCAATCCGTTCATCCTGCAAATCTTAATTCCAAGAGTCAAGGCAGCGAGGATTAACTAGCACCTGGAAAGAATAACATTCTCATGACATGCATGGTAAGAGACATTTTAAGATGATCTTAGGAAAAAACTATTATAATTTACAAAGTTTAAAATTTTAAAATAAAAAGTTCCACATAATACCAGGATGGTTAATCAAACAGATGTTCAAACTTCAATCTATATTAATTTTCGAAGTGGCTCCAACTTCAGCCAATACAAAAAACATATCTTCAGCTAGTCATAAGTGTAATTCTAATGAGCTTTTGGCGCAAAACATACCATGTGTTCCATTAAAGTTGTTTTTTTTCCTTCTTAAATAAGTATATTTGAATATGGAATAAGAAAAGGCAATTATGATTCATACATGCAGAGCACGCCATCCTCATGAAATAAATCAGGGAAGCAATTGCAGCACAAAGTCCAATGAAAGAATCTTCAAACCAAGATAACAACATTAAGTTTTTACCTGCTAAATTGCTCAATAGATACTACAGCAGCTAAAGATAGAATCCCATTCTTTGTGCTCCTATGAATAGTCTGTTCAATTGTGAATATTTCCTCCAGCTCCTGGGCAGCAGGCATGTTGAGAATATCAGGCTTTCCGCTCTGAACTGATTTTACTAGTGGCAAAGTAACCTCATTCAAAAACTTTTGGGTCTTAGACAGCCACGAATTTAATCTTTGTTGTACTGCATCTGTCAATATACAAAAGTTTCACAGCTGGATCTAAGAAACAGCAGAGCTTGCTCTATAACATCACTATCACAATTTCCTTAGCATTACACAAGAAAACTGGTCAATCAAGATTCAAAATATTACAGAGCCTGCCGTGATATATATTACAAAAAAGAGAAAGACTGGGGATGCAAGAATCCACTAATTCGTATCTTGATTAACAATGAAGATCACTACACCAACAAAAAGATAAAAATCTTAAAACTAAACCAAATAAAGAGAAATATTGTCAAAATTCATGGTTATACTTAATCGTAAAAGGCATTAGAAAGAACTTACTCCCTTCACCAACATATACAAATTTACTTCCTTTTCAGAACGAAGGCAGTACTAAAATTCAAGAGCCCACTTACTAAATGGTTTGCTATTGATATATTTAGCTCTTATAGTACCTGCAGTGTAACCCTTTTCTTCAAGTAAAATTCAAGAGCTTCTTTTTTTTCATCAAAATCTGTACAAGTAAAAAATCTGGAGAGCAAAGAAATTATCATACCAGTATTAAGTTCATTGAGCTTCCATTTGTCGCCCAGAGACTGAGCCACAAGCTTAAACCTGAATCTCTGTTGAGGAGAAATTGCTGGAGGGCTATAGCCAAACCTCCTGCAGAACTTCTTATCAAACAAGGGATTGCAAACATCAGATGATGCTTTCCACTGAGACTGCATCCTCTTCTTCCTCTGCTAATTTCTTTTTCTTCGTTTCTTTGAGGATATTCGAATTTAGATATTTATCACATAGGGTTTGGATATTTGTAGAGGAACCATAGTCTCTGTGCCCTGCAAAGAAAAGGACAAGCAACAGAGTTCCTCGGAGAAGATAATGCAGGAAGCTAAGCTAGGGAATGAAACGCAAGGACAATGATAGCAAAACGACATACAAGCGAGAGACATAACGAAGAGAAAAAAGACAAGAAGTAAACGACGCGGACTTTTGAGAAAATGAAAGAGATTGCAACGACATCGGGGAGTAAGAAGATGGATCAAAACGCGGTGCAAAGCATCAATAACCGAATGGCGCAGCTAACAGCATTAACTTTTTAGTTAAAGATTGACTTGGAGATTTTAAACAGAATATCGGTGGGTACTTTTTGATCTTGGCGAAATTTTGAGGAATCTATTCAGGTCCGAATCTTACTTGGACTCTTAGTTTTTGCCGCGTAATATTCGAGCTAGACTCTCTCATAGTAAAGGACTTTCTGTCTGAAGCTTTACACCGGACTACGTCGCTCTACTCTCTTGTCCTGGATATTCGCAAATTACTTACTCGCAATTGAATCATTCATATGCGCCATACGTATAGAGAGGAGAATTGATGCGCTGATTGGTTTGCCAATCTTATTGTTAATCTGAATCTCTAGCTCACCACTTTTGATGTTACACCATTAAGATGTGCCATTATCTTTTTAGGGGATATAGCAAGTATTAGCCTCCCCAGATGATTATGTAATTTTGTTTCTTTTCTTTATAAAAAAATAAATGACCGAAACATTTATTAAGAATTTTGCTGATACGCGGGTTTAGAAGTTTAATAATACAAAATCTTATCCATATTTGATAGAATAATGTAAGCAATGACTTTGTTAGAATTATGAAAAATATGATACATAATAAAAAAGATTTTGACATATTTAAATACGAATAAAAGATATCGTATAAAAAAGTCTTTATTATTCTCTTAAGTCCGCTAAACTTTATCCTTACGAGTCATTCGTTTTATAAATAGCCTTAATATATTAATTAAGCGGTATTTCTCTCCAAGTTATTTACTATAAGTTGTTTCTTACTTAATTCAGTTACTTTATTGTAATGACTGGTGTGATTTATTTTTATACTGATCGTTTTTTGTCCTAATTTATATATTTATTTACGTATTTAACCTTGTATTATTAATTTTTACCATGTTTTATACCTTTTATGTTACATATTTTTATATGTTTAATTATACATATTTATTAAGATTTTGTATTATTATTAATTTACATTACATGTCAAAAATAGCCTTTAATAATAAGGTTGCATATTATTAAAATTTTCCAAACTCAACATTTCTTATTGAGTGTTATTATTGTCGTTATTATTATTACACTTACC
>JAOQMP010000209.1:2028767-2040341 GCA_027563575.1 Erythroxylum pedicellare | reverse complement strand
AATAAAAAATAAAATAATAATATATAATCCAATAAATATAGAAAAAAGTTAAGTACATGAATAAATCAAATAACTTATTATAAAAAAAATAATTAGGCTAAATAAAAAACTATTTAAGGTAAATAAATAGAAAAAGAATTACAAAATAAAAAATTAGGCAATGTGAAAAATCAAGCAAAACTCAAATAATCCATACGGCAGCGTTTGTTATTGACAAATCTAGACTCTCCATAAAGTTTTGACCAGTTAACTTTAGACTAAAACCAAATTTGACCCCTTAATTTCATACTAAAACGCAACGCGTTAAACAGATTTTTATTGAAACATAAATTTAATATATCAAAAAAACAAAATTTGATATCAAACTACAGTAAGCTTTTGAAATTTTAATTTATATTTGCAGATAATATTTAAAAACAAAAAACAAAAAAACAAAAATACAACAATGAGGGGGCGATGTGCCCTATAACTATTATATTCCCTCTGCAAAACTTTGTATGAACTTGGCAAACAATACTTGAGATCAAGTAAAGATTAAAGAGCTAGGTTCTGCATCACATCAAAGGACCCAGTACCCATTTTTACAGGCAAGCCAAGACAGATTCTAGCTGATGGAGTTTCCAGGTGATCTGTCTCCCCATGCAATGCAGCTTCAACAATGAACTTGGAAGCTGTCTCAAATGTCATTTTGCTGAATGGTGATACGGAGTCTGATATGCCCCCGACTCTGCTCATTGCTCGGTATTTGCCCGTGTGGGTCATGAAGTCTGCAATCAGGGTCAAGTGTCGCTCGTTTACGGATACAGCATACGAGCTGAAAACATGCTTCACCTCTCTGATGATTGTCTCTCTTGCAGCTTCAATTCCATAAGTTTTTAGCATAGCATGAATGTTGTTGGAATATATGTATCTGACGTCTAGGTCATCTTGCATTTTCCAGAAGGCACTGAAATCCACTCCTGCTGTATGCAGTGCAGGAATTTTAGATTTTTCTTCAGCCTTAAGACTAATTCTTTTCTTCGGATCTTTACCATAATAAATTACTTGACTTCCTTGGCAATCCGTCACCTGACATCGCTCGATCTTCCCCGGATTCTGGATATAAACCTTCTTGGCTGTCCTTTGTGCTATCTAAAATAATTGAAACAATCACCAATTAGAAGTGGAGACATTAAAGAGTAAAGTGTTGAATGTAATATGAGAGCATGCAACTTACATCCCTAAGACAACTGAATTGTATGCATCTAAATGCAATACTTAATTATTCGTATTACTTCTTCCCAGTTAAACAAGACAACTTGAGGACTTTATACAAAAATAAGTAAAAGCAGAGAAGGGACTGCTCTATCTTCTCACTGAGCTATCAGTGATGACAGTACGTGCGAGAGAAGGGACTGAAAGTAGCAGGTTCACAAGAAAAAATATACATGATTTCTAATCATTATTTTAGGAGTGCCCACCAAAAGAAGATAATATTGCTGTTCTTAACAAGCAAGTATAAAAGCCTAGAGGAAAAATTGGAAAAATCGACAAAAGCATTAGAAACTCCAAAAGAGAACATACCTCGGCCAGTAATACATGAGGTTCGTTGGTAAACTTCAAGTGGAGTTCAAAGTGCTTGTCATTAGCCTCCACAGAAACAGTTCTATCATAATCTTTTTTGACCAATTTTCTTCTGACCTTCTTTCTTCCGGATTCCGGTTTCTTCTTATTGTTTGATGGTGCTTTGGAAGGAATTTGGGAGGTCTTGCTCCTTGAATTGCGCTTGGTGTGTCCTCCAAGAGGTGGACTTCCAGGAGTGTCATTTTCAAGGCCATCATCTTTAATGCCATCTGTTCCATTATTAGGTGTATCCATCTCATTTTCAACTTCAGATGTCTCCTCGCTGGCTGATGACTCCCCTTCATGCAGGTCCTCTTCAAAGTCGTCATCATAGTCCATCTCATCCGTTGCTTGGACTTTCCTTTTCTCTGCGTCTAAACCTAGATCCTCAGCCCCTTCATCATATTCATCATTATCATCGGCATCATAATCTTTTCTGACATCAGAAGTTGCTTCTTCCGATTCATCTGAAGCTTTTGATTGTGAGTGGGGGAGGTAATTTTTTATGCCACTAATTCTAGACAGTAACTGCAGATGATTTTCTATCGCATCCTCCAATGCCCTCACAAACGTCACTTTCAAGGTTTCTTCCCAATCCTCGGAGGATATTTGACTGAATTGAGGGTAGTGAGCTGGCTTGTAAAGCTTCATTTTAAGCTTATATATCCTGCATATCTCACCCTCGTAAACAGCAAATGGCTTGACAGATACTTCCATGCTCTCCACAATATCAGCCACAGTTACTTTCTTAAAATTATCAGCTAGTACATCAGCATCCTCTCTGCAAAATCAAGTATCATTTTGCAAATTGTGTTAAGTATGTGTATCTGGTAGTGTGTGACTGAGCAAGTTTATAAACAAATGAAGCACACATGTTAAGTTGTACGCAAGGATGTCTATCCACTAACACTATAAAAAAGGCTAACTTGAAAATGGCAAAAAGAACTATAAAACTACAAATTGTGGATGCTGAGATGAATAGATAAGCTAAACTATAAAACTAAATATTAAGTTCTCTGTCCAGTAGGAATGAAATAACACTAAAGGGTCTAAAATATGGTGTAGTACAAAAATAGATAACATAAATTAAGGCCTAAAAATTGCTTAAATTTCAGAAATCAATACTAAGAACTTTTTCTGAAAAACTTGAAAAAAATATAAATAGTACAAATAACAGGATTCCTGCATGCTTGCACATCAGACCAATTGTGTTGCACCACATCACATAGTAATTGCACCTGTATCATTTGTTTCACTTAATAAGTTTTAGTACCCAATGGTAAAGGTACAAAGTTTTAGCAATGAAGTGTTTGGAATTGGGCTGTCCAATTCCAATTCCTTTGTTTGGTAGGTCAATATTCTAATTCCAATGCCACTTGCACAGGATTCCAATTAGGCATCAGTTTCTTTCCTCCGATTAAGAAGCAACCAATTGTTCATATCTAGGGCCTTTATTAGTGCTATATACAGATTATCAGTATTTCAAGTCAAGATAGATCAGGGTTTTCAAACAAGAGTAAATTCTTCATTCCAACTTCACTTCACCTATACTACCTTCTCTCCTGTTCGTAACTCTCTATTTCCCTTCAAACTCCTATCTTTTTCCTTGAGCTCCAGATTACTCCACAATTCCTCTTCTATTTAATGAGTTTGGGAGCTTTAGCCAACAAAATTCTTACTACCAGTACTGGATTACTGTTCCCGGTACTGGGATTACCACCATAATACCTCAATCAAGTTCAATCTTCCACAAGAAGTTACAAATGCTAAACACAGGATGCTCCATCAAAAGTTTGGTCTAAACATGAACCAGAAATCCCTTGCTCTTATTCCATTCTAGCTGCTTCTGATCCACTTTCAAACAGTGTATCAAAAACTGAATTGGAAGCAATAGAGAACCTATTAACATATTTTTGACATATTGCCTCACAAAGACAATTATAACAACAACAACAACCCCCCTAGTGCACAAGGCTCCTCACTTAGTGAGGGTTGGGGCAGGGATATCAATGTACGTAGCCTTCCCTTTGCATTTTACAAAGAGGCTGTTTTCATGTTTGAACCCTTAACCTTTTGGTCACAAAGGAATAACTTTACCAGTGCACAAGGCTCACATATGCTAGTAATAGTACTGAGAGAAGGGAACTAGTAGTAAATAATGCAAACAATGTTATACAAGTTACCTTGTTTTCCCTTCTTGCAAGGGGCAACTCATAATTGGTGTTTTAATATCACTGGAAGCTGTCATCAAGATCTCTTGAAGACGTGGAATTCCAAGTGTGACATTCATTTCTCCGCGTCCAGCAAGATGGAAAGTATTCAGCCTGATGAACAAGTTCAATGCCAAATTAACATGTAAAATTAAAACTGTAATGTGCTTGAAAGACATAGAATAAGAGGGAAAAAAATTGAGCTCTTGTTTATGAGAATAAAATATTTTACTGGCCTTTAGATTATTAATTGCATGTGGAAATGGAAAACAAGAGACCTGATACTGCATCCTAAATACAGTTAAATATCTATTCAGTGCCATTTAGTATTTTCCAACCCCTATGTGTGTGTGCATGTGTCTTCATATAATTAAAGCAATGACTTGAAAGTTTATTCCAATTAATGAGAGAGAATTCTTGAGGTTTTAGTTTTCCAACCAAAAAGAATCAGAATTATCCCTCATTTAACCCTATAGATGGCATTGCAAAACTATAACACCAATTATAATAATCAATACATAATCATGATGCAACACTAATCAACTCTCTTATTCAAATACTGATAAGAAGCATCACGTTGACAAAAAAATAGACATAGGACAAGGAATCTAACGTCATCTGAGTCGATGGTTCACCAACAGACTGTGCTGCAAGCACACCAACTGGCTCTCCAGGATGTGCAAGACTAGAGAAGAACTTCTGCTTCATTAATTGGTATACATCCTCATGTCTCACTAAATTAGAAATTTTCCGATCCATTAAGGAGAAACCATCTAAGAATCTGTCTGCTTTTTCTTTTAGAGCTTGAGGTAATTCCAAAATGTATGAATTGAATGCACCACGTGCATGACCATATCTTTCACGGATCACTTCTTGATTCTGAAAATGCATATTTGTTTTCGAACTTCAGATTACAATAGTTCATTTTCTAACTATCAAAAAAAAATCAAACCAAAAAATGGAGCTACTCACTGCTGCCAACAAATCCAATTTCCCAATAAAGCTTGTTCGATGAACATCAACGCCATCTTCCCCATATTGAAACTGAACAACAGAGCCATCTGCATCGCGAACTGTATGGTCATAGTGAACTTTCAAACACTCAAGGTTTTTTATCAGGCATCTCTGTAGATATCCACTGCGAGATGTTTTTACTGCTGTATCAACCAATCTACATTTTTATTTATGATCAGTAAAGCTGGACATCAAATGACCAACAATGAAGCTCACAAATATTGAGAGGCAATAAACGAACAGATAAAGATCATATTATTTTCTCAGCATGCATTAGCAGCACTCTGTTCTGAAGTTAAGCAAATCATGATGTCAGTGGGTAGAAAAATATATTGGATGATAGTTCAACAGATGACATCTCAGGTGCTAGTGCTTCTACCATCAGCATTCCCTTTTCATGTACCTAAATCCATCAAAATGGATACTCATGCTGCAATCACGTGATATGCAAATTGACAGTCAATGAAGTTTTAGACATTAGACCATTTTAGGATTGTCATCATAGCTTCAAAGGGAGTAAGTATTAGAAATACTGAAGAATATAGTTTTCATTACCCTTCACGACCAGCCATGCAATGAAAATAATATTCTTGAGGACGAAGACCAGTGAGAAAACGGTCAATAATATAACCTCCTGCTCGAGCTGTCCAATCCCACGGATGAAAGCAAGGTAAGGTCTTTCCAGAAACCATTCGAGGTACTCTTTTTCCTTCCAAATCTTGTTGGCCCAGAAATGAAGATATTTGCTGAAAATTAACCTGAACAAAGCATGATAAGCTAACCAATATTGGTACCCACATTACTCACAAACAAGTGTTGATGCGTTAAAAACAATGAAATTTGAATAAGAGAAAAGCTTTAGCATCATTTACTCCCAACTGATGCTACATATAGACAGCAAATAATTAAAATTTAAGAAGCCTTTTGGACACACAAAAATTTAGTGGTTGATATTTAATTAGTCATTGGGGATAAGGATGTCAAAAATAAGAGAATAGATTTGTCTTTCATAAATTATAAAACCTGGGTTCTCTAGCCGTGAACAATAAGAGATACTAACAAGGCAGGATAATCAGGATCAGAAAATAAATGAAGTTGATTAGGTGTTTCATAAAAATATTATCTGTACCACATATATTGATCTCTGATAAATTAGCAGTCGGATAAGTTTTCCATCTTCCAAGTAAGGAAATTGTTTTAAGTTTCAGTCACCAGATCTACAAAGAAAATCGGGCGGTCTTGAAAAGAAAAAAAAAAACTTTTCACCAGACAGGCTACCACAGTAGGCAAGATATCAAAACAAGTAGTTAAACAACATGGGATTGTAAGATAACCTCAAGGAAGTAAGCTGAAGTAGAATACATTAAATGGATTTGCAAACATCCATTTAAATGGCTATTGGCTTCTTGCACCAAATTAATCAGATATAACAAACTATAGAAATTTGAGAATTGTCTTCAATTCATAATCATAATTAATTTAATTGAGAAGCATAATTAATTTGCACAAAAGGTAAAGATCTCTTTAAACCATGTGTGATACAAATACAGTTCAGATACCATGAGAAGAATGCCAGAAGCTTACCTTGCTACCTTTAGCCCCAGATATTGTCATGAGAGATATGCAATTCTTTCCAGAGGGTTTAAGTATACCTTCAGACAACAAATCACGGATGACCCCAGAGCTTGTTTTGGAATTAACTTCATTGCTCATCTGCCTATCTAAATATGTTGATGCAGAGTCTCCTTCACAACGTATAGTTTTCTCAATATTTGACTGCAATTCCATTGGCTCTGCAAACCCAAAAAAAAAAAGTATGCTAAAAAAGAAGCATAACAATATGTCCCCACCAGCATCATAAACTTGATTGACAGAACTAAGAGAAACTAAGAGAAAAATTGAATTTAAGAAAATTAAAAAAAAGATTTGTCTACAACAAATCTTATGTAAACGATTGTATAATGCTTCCTGCAGTGCATCACTGTTGTAATTTGAACAATATGAATCATAAATGATGTATCACTAGGTATGGGATTAGCATTTCCTAAAACTCTCATACCTTCTCAAGCAGAAGTTAAAATGTAAACTTGACATATGGATATGTTTGAAAAATATCGGAACTGTTTCCTAGACCTCAACCAATCCAGATCATGGTTCATCTTGAGATATGTTTTCCCTATCTACATATCATTACTAGTAATCAGCAAGCTAAGTTATATTCTTGGCACAAAAAGGAACAAGATTATCAGGTATTTTAGTTTAATCAAGACCATCAACTGCCCTCTTTAAAGGTATACACCAAACATAAGCTAGCTTAAGAATAAATTGCACCAAGCAGGAAACAAAAGTTAGATCTTTACCTATCTTAATCCTCCCATCCTTGACTCCAATAAAATTCCGGTGAATTAATTCACCACTCATTGAGCAGCTTTCAAGTAACCTCCTCCTTTGATCATCTTTATATTTCATTATAAGAAGGTCATCCACTCCGCAAGTGAATCCATGCATCTGAGAAGCATATGATAAAGGATTATAACTGCTATACTGTGGAACACCAAAATTGGGATGAAAAGGTTGAAAGGATACGGTTTACCAACCTGCAAATAAGCAGTAAACAAACGACTCAAAACTGAGAGGAAGGTGCCAGCAGTATTCGAGCCAAATAGTTCCTCGACTGTATGCACCAGACCATATTCACCAAACTGGGCCTTGTCAATCACCCCACGTACAAATTCATTCCTAAAGATGACCATCTTATCTTCTTCCAGTCCCATTGGTTTGTAATCGCCATACTCTTTTCCCATTTGTTTTTCCATATCTAAATCACTCTTATTGCGTTCTTTGTTTTTACCACGTGCTACTGCAACACTTCGTCCATCTTCCTTTATTCTACTTTTGAAGAAATCAGAAGGGATCTTACCATCTTTTTCAACATTTAATGGGGGATGGCCTCTTGTAATGTGGTTCAACACAGTAGTAATTACCTAATAAGGCAAACATAAAAGGAGCACTCACAACTGAATTCGTTGAAAGTTATCATGCTACCAAAAACAGCTTATCTTACATAAAAGGTAGTTCATAAACCCGTCAGCTCTATGTTCTTTTTGTAAGATCTTTAATAATCACTAACCTTTATTGGATTTGGGTCCAGTTATATTCAAGAAGTATTCAAGAACTATTTTCCGTAAGCATTGCATAAGTGCTAACCTGCTTTCCTGTCCAAAGTGGCACTGGTTTCAATATTGCGGGCAAAGGTATGTGAACAGAATCTTCACCGTTTAACATGAAAACTTTCTGGCCAGGTTTTGCAAAGGAGGTTGTTGGTCCAGTTGCTGACACTCCAGAAATGTAAAGTAAGTGATCAAAATCATGTTGACTTAGAAAAGTATCCCTCTTTGTAAGAAGTGCCGCACTAACAATATGATCCTGACAAATTGAAAAGTGCCCAATTATTGATATATGTCACAAAAGCAAGCAAAAACATTTTTGATATGCACATTCATCAGTAAAACCTGAATCAAGGATCTGATTGGTTCACCAGTGGTAGGCCTGACATATTGGTTATTTGCATTAACAATGTTGTAGGCTTCAGCACGAGAAATTTCATCTTGTGGAAAATGAACATTCATTTCATCGCCATCAAAATCAGCATTGTAAGTACTGGAATCACAATAATAATAAGAATTAACCCAAAAGAAATGGTGAGATCTCTAAACTTCATCTCAAGAGGCATAAATTATAAATGTGCCGTCAGGCATAATTGTATTTGTAAGAACCATAAAGCATATTATAAAGCCAAAGACTAAGATGACAACACTAACCTGCAATTTGCATAGTGCATCCTAAGTGTTCTTTCCCCCTTCAAAACCCTGACTATATGTGCCATTATGCTGGGCTTGTGAAGTGTAGGCTGCCATATTTCAGATTCAAATCAGCAAAGGACAATAGCAAACTAACATGGGAAGCTAAAGTATAAGTACTAGTACATCACTCCTAGTTATGAAACTCAACTTATAACTTCCTTAAGCTATTTTGATCCCTACGTAACATTCTCAAAGCCCCAGAAAAGTTGTAAGTTAAATTATTAAAGAAAAAAATTTTCAGATTCTGGGAAAAACGTGGCCACAATTGAAGACTTGAAAATAAGAATTTCATAGCACACATTGAACTCTAAGAAAAATATTGGACATGCCACCACGATACTTGTAGACTGGAGTGTACAAGCATTTTGCTCTAATGTGATGTCCATGTAGTTGAACATAAGAACTACAACAGAAGACAAGAATTTTATTTGTCAATATTAAATGAACTTTAGATAGCAAGAGATAAAGGAGACTAGAAAATTCTTCTGGCTAATAAGGAAAGGCCTCTAATCGAGAAGGAATTATACAATTTTTGCAGCCAACAAGGATTTGATATGACATTAAATACATTACAACCCAATGAGTGAAACAAGTCTCCATGCCTCTTCTTAATACATATACATATCCCTAATGGCTAGATGCATGTCATGCATAGCCAAACACAAACAGCAAAAAGATGAACTAGAAAATAAAGTATCAACCTTAAGATCTAATGAAATTGAACAGCAATAAGAAACCATGTCAATGTACACACAAAAGATTACAATATGGTTATATACCTGCCGATTAACAAGCACAACATCACCATCCTGCAAATGACGGTATACGACTTTGCCCTCATTTTCATAATCAGACCTTTTCCCAGATTGCATGATAGCTCCTCTAGAGGAAGGTAACTTCCTTGATATGGAAATGCGCATTTTTCGGTTAGGTGGAAGTTTATTAACAGACAGCTTATCAACATAGTGTGTAGCTCCAGGATGGCATTCAGGTCCATTGATAACCCCATTCCTCAGTTTCACAATATTCCATGGAGTCACCCTCTGTGAAAACAGCAATATCAAAAGCAGAAAAGAGAAAACTGAATATTTGCATGATTGCCTCATTTTATATTAGGTCTTTTTACCATTATAAAACATTAAGATCTCATTTATTGTTTTGAACTCAACCTCGAGTCAAGTATATTGCTCCCAATCTATAGGCAAGTGCATTGTCCTGGTTAATCACTCATCCAATTTGGACCACAATCAAACTAAACATCTCCAAACTATTAAAAAAGTGAACTCTGAAACAATGAACTCGGACAAGAAGAATCTACAAGTATAGGAAATAAATAGAAGCAGTTAAGGAATAAAGAAGTACTCTCCAAGAAAACAGAGACTACTGAATAGAAATATATCCAATCCTATAAACAGTCCCACATGGCCCACCACAAAGATAAAGCACTCTGTATGTTGAACACTAAAGCCTATATATAATATTCACAGAAGTTGGCATTACAAACTTCCACATTCCTACAAATATATTTCATGTGGCAGACAAAGAGACTTCCTGCTCCATGATTCTTGTATAGATCACAACTTATTCTCAAAATGATCCTCTAGGTTCAGTACTTAAAGCTCAAAATTATACTCAAGCATACAATGGTAAGAAGTTGTGAATTTATATAAAAGATATTCGAGATTATGTATAAATAACAGTGCAATAAATCCATAGGTAGGTCAATGTACATCAGCGGTTTATAATGTTAAAGGTATGCAGCTATATACATATACAACTTTCCAAACAAAAAAAAACATACATATACATTTATATTATTGTAAATTGCTTCCAAACTCCAAATAGTGCAAAATTCATAAGCACCAAGATTCTAATTAAGCAAAATACCAGCATACATTTAATGCCTATACCATACTTGTTATTTGATGAAATGAGACTAGGAAACGTATGACACCCTATAATATTCCCCTTGTCAGTAAATTGTACCTTTTGTATTATTTTAAATATCAATGACAGATAACAGAATCATATTAAACTAGTGCCACTGTTACTTCACCTTCAGAAAAAGTATAAAAATCTATATTTTTCAGAGCATGTCCGTATCACTGTTTGTAATGATCAAAACATATATCAACAAGGTGAAGCAACGGAACCTTGTGATAATTCATAAATATTTCACCAACGATTGATTTCTAGGATTTGATAACTAATATTTCAAAGAAGAGTTTTGAGCATTGTCTGTCAATCATCGTTCAAAGATCCCAAACGAGGCACTATAACCATTAGGTTACAGTCAAACCAGCATGTTAGGAGTAAGTGCCTGTTTGATTTACTGTTGCGGTTGAGACTAAAGCAATTTGTAACAAAATAAAGTATTTTGGATAATGTTATTCAACTAGTTAATATTTTCTAACCAAAAGGTAAATATTGGTGCCTCACGATAAAAGAGTAGAAATTAAAATGATTTTTGGGAGCAAAACTTAATTTATCATTTGAAATATTTTATAATCTTCTCTACTTATATTGGTTTCAATATATTTTCCTTCCCCACTGTTATTTTGATAAAACATTAGTTATTGAGATATACAAAAATATATGTAACATAAAAACGTATTTTTCCACACGGGAAGTTAGTCAACCTTCCTTAACAATGACTATATATGTAACTGACGAGATACTAAACAGCTGTAAATAGATTATATTGAGATATAGATAGGCTGTAAGCTTTAGATAACTTTCCAGATTTAAATTCCTACTTGTAATGTCCTATATATAGCTGAATACTTCTTATTCAATATATGAGAATATATGAAAATTCTTTCCCACGGTAGCAAATAAATTTCATTGGAGACTCAAGCGATATGGAAAGAATGAAAATTGTGTAA
>JAOQMP010000209.1:1912224-1923976 GCA_027563575.1 Erythroxylum pedicellare | reverse complement strand
CTATATAAGAATAAGGCTGCGTACTATCAGACTTTTCTAAATCTCGTTTCATTGCCATAATTCGGACTGAATGATGATGACTGCGACGACGATTTAGCATTGTCAATAAATGTAACCTAAAATTAATTATAATTCTATCTTTTTAGCTTTTTCCATATATTTTTATTTTTTAGTTTTAAGTTGGATATTTAAACTTTAATTTAAATTATATTTGTTGATCTTTAAAATGTTAATTCTATATGTATTTTGATTTTTTAATAAATCATTTGAAAAGTGAGCAACCTCACAATGACAAATTTGATCTAAATAGTAGCTTCAAGTTTAAAAGAATTTCAACTTCTGTCAAATTATCCATTGTAAAGTTGAAATGAGTTGCAATTTTGCTTTTGGTTAGGTTTAGCAATTTCGACTCAGTAAGATTAGAGATAAGAATTAGGTCTAAATTCATCTTAAAATTAACGGTTTAGATTTGAATTGGCCGTAACTTTAACTCAATTTTTTTGCAAAATTGAGTCACGGGGTTGAGATGCTCAAACTGGATGCTCGATTCTTATAAACAAAATGATGTTATTTTATATTTTAATTTTAAAAAAATTTTCGGGTCAAGTTTTGTAGAGTTCTATCTGGCTTAAGTTCGAGCTAGGCCCGATTTCAGCAAGAAAGGCTTGGGTGGGCCTGGCTTAACCTGTTAACATCCCTATGATTAGTATGATCTAAAGTTGTTAAGTTAATTAGATTTTCCATGCTCAAATTTAAGATGATGATCTTAAACCCAATTCAGTGGTGCCCGGACCAGGCAAGAAGTTGAGCCGGGCTCGGATATATATGCAATCATAGTCATCACCTCAACCATTAAATGTTGGCATGCGTTTTAGTGATAATCTGTATGAAGAAGGAGTTAAAATCTCCATCAACCATTCATTTATATAATTAAAATTTTCAGTTAAATTATTTAAATTTGTTCTCCAAATGTTGTTACATATGATATCATCCGCCGCCGCCGCCGATCTTGTGCGTGTTTCGTCAACCCCAAAGAGCTGTTTGTTTGGGGATTAAAATACAACCGAGTTGTTCGATGAAATGACTGAGCGAGATTAGGTTGGTTCGTTCCTCAATTCAGCGGCGAGAGAGTGGGCTATGGCTTTTGCTTGCAGGCCGTTGTTTCTCTGGGGAACTTGGATTAACGCTCCGACCAGTAATGGGAAACCTATCACTGCGATGCGTTTTTCTCCTGTTCTATACCCTGCTTCTCTTTCACCCTCGCTTGCATCTGCTTCTTTTTTCCAATTCAGTTCATACCCTTCAAGTGCCAACTCTGTAGCTTCTTGTTTTCATCTTCAAAATCAGGGAAAAAGGTCGCCTTTTGATGTTCTGTTGGAGGATAATGGCGGCGGCGACGGCGACAACAACAACAACCATAACAATGGTAATAATGGTGGGTGGTGGTGGTGGTGGAATGGAAGCAACGATTTTGTGGAGCCTCCCAATGCCTTTCTTTTATGCTTCTCTTTCCTCTGCTGCTCAGTGGTGTTGCAATTGGCTTCTTCAGCTCTTGCCAGAACAGATTCATCTGTCGTTTCTACTTCTCCGGAGAGGATGGGAGAGGAGGCTATTGTTAGTGTTTGGGAAGTTAGTGGAAGCAAGTGGACCAAGCTTATTCCTGATATTTTGAGGGATGAATTCATTGTTGCTTCATCGTCGGGAAGTCCAAATTCGTCCACATTTTCGCTGTACATTGGGAAATTGTGGCTGAAGTGCAGAGTCCTCATCATGAGTCTCCTGCTCCCTGATGGATTTCCTCACAGTGTTACCTCGGATTACTTGGATTACTCTTTGTGGCGAGGTGTACAAGGTATTGCCAGCCAAATTAGCGGTGTTCTTGCCACTCAGTCATTGCTCTATGCTGTTGGATTGGGAAAAGGAGCTATCCCAACTGCTGCTGCCATCAATTGGGTGCTCAAAGATGGGATTGGATATCTTAGCAAAATTATGCTGTCAAAATACGGTCGCCATTTTGATGTTAATCCGAAAGGGTGGAGGTTGTTTGCTGATCTTTTGGAAAATGCTGCTTTTGGATTAGAGATGCTGACCCCAGCTTTCCCTCATCTCTTTGTGTTCATTGGTGCTGCTGCTGGGGCTGGTCGTTCAGCCGCTGCTCTTATTCAGGCCGCCACGAGAAGCTGCTTTTGTGCTGGTTTTGCTGCGCAAAGAAACTTTGCAGAGGTAATTGCCAAGGGTGAAGCTCAGGGAATGGTTAGCAAGTTTTTGGGTATCATGATGGGTATTGCATTGGCTAACTGCATAGGCACTTCCATACCTCTTGCTCTTGCATCTTTTAGTGTGGTGACTTTGGTACACATGTTTTGCAATCTGAGATCCTATCAATGCATACAACTAAGGACTTTAAATCCCTATCGAGCTAGCTTAGTTTTCAGTGAGTATCTTCTCAGTGGGCAAGTCCCTCCAATCAAGCATGTGAATGATGAGGAACCACTTTTCCCAGCTTTACCATTTCTTAACATGAAGCCTTTGAAGGAAAAGCAGCAAGTTGCATTATGTTCAGAAGCAAGGAATGCAGCTGTCAAGATCGAAAAACGGCTGCAATTAGGGTCAAAACTTAGCGACATCGTCAAGGACAAGGATGAAGCACTTGCACTTGTAAATTTGTATAGAGATGAAGCTTATATATTGAATGAGCACGAAGGAAATTTCTGTGTAGTGCTTAAAGAAAGCTCAACACCTCAAGACATGCTCAAGTCACTGTTTCAAGTTAACTATTTGTACTGGTTGGAGAGAAATGCTGGAACTGAAGCAAGGAGTGCTGCTGATGACTGCAGGCCGGGCGGGAGGCTACACATTTCCCTGGAATACATGCAGCGGGAATTTAACCATGTTAAAAGCGATAGTGAATTAACAGGTTGGATTGTTGATGGACTTATTGCTAGACCTTTACCTAATAGAATTGGGCAAGTTAAGGTGACCCCTTACATTACAAGCTGAAGTATAAGCATCAATATGCTTCTTCTTTGAGCAATCAGGTGCTACTGGTTCAATCTTTGGCCTAGTTCAGTAAGCCGCTGTGACCCCTTACATTACAAGCTGAAGTAAGCATCAACATGCTTCTTGTTTATGCAATCAAGTGCTATTGGTTCAATTCTTTGGCCTAGTTCAGTAAACCGCTCCTTCCGGCTAAGCTGTACCATTTTGACTAACATGTATTGCGGGTTGAATTGCATGACTGGGATGGAGAAGTACATTGTCCCTTTGACAGTGTCTGAATGGTTTGAATAATCTGAACTCTCACAAGAGTTGGTCAGAATTGCAAAGCAAAGACAGGATTTTTGTTTTACAGGTTCAGTTTAGTTTAGTTTGCAATAGCAGTAACTTTGAATTGTATGGCAAATGTGTTTTTGGATATGTTTCTTCACTGTGGTTTTGTGGCAGTTGGAAATTTGGAGTCATTTCTAACAGAGCCATTTTGTTGACAAGAAATAGGAAATGGTGAGGGTCCTGAGGAACCCTAACACCAACATTATGGAATTAAATTCAGATTAGTTTCTTTTGGGATAATAATTATGAGTCTTTTTAATTCGAATATTTTATTTTGAAAATTTTCTGTTTATTATTTAAATTATATTAACCAAGTTCTCATAATTAACTCTATTAAAATCCAGTTTATATCTTTCTTAATTTTTATAGTTTATTTCTTAATAATATAAGAATTTGGAAAAGTTCATTACTTTAGAGAATTTATGATAAATAGGGAAAGTTATTATTTTCTTAAATTTAGAAAAAGTCCATCTCTTTAATTTTGTTTGACTTTTCAATCAAAATTGAGTTTTAACAAATATCTATGATCAATAAAACTATATTAGAATTAGGGATAAACATGGTTAGGGAATATGAAAGTCTTTTCTTTCAAATCACATTAAAAAAAAAAAAACCTATAGGATCTTATTCTGGATCCAAATTGTACAAATTATAGATATTTTACAATTATCCAAATATACAAGACTCTGATTTGTCTACTTCCTTTCAAGCATTTATCCATCAAACTAAAGCAAATTTTCACAATTTAACACGCACTAGCAGTAATTTTTAATCTTCTGCTACCTTTACTGATGTAGGGAGAACGAAAATGGATAAAATTCCCGGAATGATGTAACAATATCCTCAGTTATGCAATGCTAGAACCTTGCTGCAGGTGTATACAACATGACAAATAAGCACCGGGAATGTTACGGCTGGTCATTCTTGTCGATGATTTCCCGGGTTTTCAGGAATTCATTGGTAGGAATATTGGCAGAACCACCTGGAATCAGTACTGCTCTATTGATCCAGGCTTACCAGAATCAGATTTCCTTGGCAGCACTCAAAGGATGATTCCCAGGAGCACACCTTTGCTTTGCAACATTGGCATCTTTCTAGTCTACCCTCTAGATTTAATCGTTGCATAGAAGCAGGTGTTCCAACTGTTAATCAGAGCAGTTGGATCAATCCAACAAGAGCAATATGGTACAACCTCCAGATTTTGATGATTGCACAGAAACAGTGATGTGTTCAAATATTCTGTCTGCTTCGAATCAATTTATATTCGAGTTTTAGTAGCCATGTCAGAGCCAAAGATGAATTTATTCCTGACATAGTAACATCCCTGGCTACAATTAGTAAACATGCCACCAATTGAAGAGACTGCGAAGCTCAGATAGTTGAAAGCAAATACCAAATTGTGCACCATCAATATCTAAACAAGCCAGTCAATCAGCAATAGCATCTGTACCAAATCGAACTCAGAAACTGAAGTCCCTTTGTGAAGCAAGTTCTCAAGGTGAAATGCAATATATCCTGCAAACTTTTCAGACTCAACTCTTTGAGTTTAAATCTGTTAACTGAAGCAACATCCCTTTTTGCTTAAACACTGTCTCCTTCCCAGCTTAGCTAGAAAACAACATGACCAACAAATTGTTTGCGGAAAATCAACACTGAGAGCATGTGATGATGCAGCACACTGGTCTTGAATGTCTGTAATTGTCTGATATGCATATAAAAACAGGAAGATTCTTGACTATGCTGGCTTGGTGATCATGTTTTGTAAATACAATCAATTAGCGGAAAATCAACACTGAGAGCAAGTGATGATGCAACACACTGGTCTTGAATGTCTATAATTGTCTGATATGCAGATAAAAACAGGAAGATTCTTGACTATGCTGGCTTGGTGATCATGTTTTGTAAAAACAATCAATTAGCGGAAAATCAACACTGAGAGCAAGTAATGATGCAGCACACTGGTCTTGAATGTCTGTAATTGTCTGATACGCAGATAAAAACAGGAAGATTCTTGACTATGCTGGCTTGTTGATCATGTTTTGAAAATACAATCAATTAGCGGAAAGTGTATGCATTGATATGAGTGCTCCTGCTAAATGAAAGACAGTCCACAGAACAAGAATTTGGCTATTGCTACCTTTTCTTTTGCAGGAGGATAAATGTGGCAATTCAGGTGAGTTCCAATGTAGATCCAGTTTCGTTTCATAGTTGAATGACACTAGAACTACCATAGTCCATGAACTTCTACCATAACACCAGATTTAACTGCAATAATGAGACTTCTGTACAACTTCCAGCTAGTAATTTGTACAGCAAAATAGAGTCACAATGACTTGCACCAGCACCACCAATCAAGAAACTTTCATCCAGATCACTTCAGTTGAGCATTTACCTGAATAATATGAAGCTCAAATCTTGACTCGAAGTCTTAAGACCGTGTTCGTTTAATATATGGAGAAGAAGGAGTTGAGAAACCCTGCAATGGCCTCTTCACAAATGGATGATCCAAAAGCTGAGCTGCAGAGGGTCGATCATTAGGGTTAACTTGCAGGCATTTGAGTATGAAGTTTTGGGCATCTCTTGATAAGGTATCAGGAACTTCAGGAGGTTCACCTTTTCCAATCCTGAACAATGCCTGCATCTTTAACCCCATTCAAAAGACATGGTGATTAATTTTTCAAACACACAAGACTTGATGTATCAATGGCATTCTAAAGATGTTCCATGAAGCTTTTGAAACTGAAGTTGAAAAGGAATAGACCATCAAGCAATTTTAGTTCTAAATGTACAAGTTAATCACAGTCTAACTAACTTAGAACTCAATTTTAGAAAGCCATTAACACTATTTAAGCTGTCTTTCATAGAATTTTCTCTATAAAGTAGACAGAAGATGCCAACGGTAATTCAGCTATAGAGCAAATCAAAACTCAAAACAGACGCAAACAATGTGAAAATCCAGTAATCTTGAATAAATGTCCCAAGTGAATCTGGATTAAAATTCATGTAGAGCAAGTACATTTTGATTTTGCATGCTCATGGAGGATACTCGCAGATCTAACATGACAAAGTTCCACAAATTCACAATCAATTCAAACTCGATTTATTGCTTCAAGGATTTCTTAATGTGGCAATCATGTACCTGCAAGTTTCTCAACAAGAACGAAGAAGATATATGCTTTCAAAAAAGAAGAATGCCCTATGCATCATTATAGATGTTGATGTCAATAATTGGAACTTAATCTTGTGTCAAAACAAAAAGATTGTAGACATACTCCTTCCAAATGAGAATACGGTGGTCGACCAGTTAACATCTCCAATACAGTACATCCAAGGCTCCAGATATCAGCTGGAAGTCCATAGCCACGGTTTCTTAAGTTAACAACCTAAAAATGAACAATCAATTGGTTAATCTAACATCTTATAGAAACAAACACAGGCAACGACGACGATGACGACAATCCAGTGAAGTCTTGCTAATACGTGAGGTCAGAGGAGGTTCAAAAATACGCAACTTTACCGTTAATAAAAAAAAGCATAAACAAGGAGAACCAAATACCAAAATGGATTCAAATTTTGGAAAAGGGTATACATTCATTATTAAATCAATATAATTAAAAGCTAATGGTTTCAACAATCAGTAACCATTGGAAAATTGAGTTATTGACATAATAAATGCACATCTTACAATCTCTCTATTGTAAGCTAGCAATAGGAACTAGAATCACTACTAAATACCCAAATATCCTTTTTCCCCTTAACGTCTGTTTGAGATATTTCACTTTATTATATTAAATCCAGCTAAAAATCATAGTTTAGAAACTTTAAAATTTTTCTAATTTTTAAAATTTTTGAAAAAATTTCTAATTCTTAATTTTTAGAAAGACTCTTCGTCTTAAAATTTAGTAAAAAATAATAATAATGAAACACATGTAGTTTGAACATCATACGTGAACTGATCAAATATCAATTAATATGGTAATTCAACTCAGCTCTTAAACTCAATTAGAACAAATTAAACTCGAATTAAATTAAAATTTTAAGATAATTATAATAAATTATTAGTTTGGTTTGAGTTTAATCAATTGAATTCATGTTTAAGAGTTTGGTTGAATAATGTAAATAGCATTTGATTGGTTCACGTGCGATATTCATGTTAAACATGCTTTGTCATTATTTTTTAATCAAAGTTTAAGAGAAAGTTTTCCTGGAAGGTTAAAAATCACAATTTTTTTTCAAAATTTTTAAAGATTAAAGTTTTTTTTTTTAATTTTCTTAAACTACATACAAGTTTCATATCTTTTCCTCTTATATATGTATATACACATATGGTGTTTTAGGTAGATTACTAGAATCATTTAGTTTACTGTTGCTAACTATTACTTGGATACTGAAAACTTAAAACTGGAATGTGCTTAGCAAATTTCTGTATCAAAAGAAAGAAGCAAACCTCAGGGGCCATCCAGAATGGAGTTCCTTTGGAAGATCTAACATCATTGAACTTAGCTGCCTGAAAAAAAAAAGGAAGAAGAAGCAAAACCAATTTATAAACAGAGACAGCTAGGTGAATTTACCTGTGTAGAATATATATATATATATATATAAGGAGAGAGATAGAGAATTAACGGACATAACCTTGGCCAACCCAAAATCTGCAAGTTTGACAGACCCACTCGCATCCACCAATATGTTGGCACATTTGATATCCCTTTTAGATGACAAGTTAACCAGACAGGTATCAGATCACTAAGATCTACTAAAAATTCAAACTTAAAAAATTAGTTCATCTGCAAAACTCCTATCTAGTAACAGCTGATGAATTTGCAATTATTTGTTATTGATTTTTGCTGCATGATGAAGAGCAGAAACAACAAGAAAGTGTACTTTAGAGTGTAGCGGTGAGGTAGCTGTGAATTACACAGACAATGATTCAATTCATTAGTATAGAATACACATCTCTAGCATCAGATCTTCTGTCTTACCTATGAACTACCTTCTGCTCATGAAGATATTTGAGACCACTCAAGATCTGCCTAGTGTATACAGAGACTTGAGAGTCCCGCAAATGATATTTTTCATAGAGCCTAGAAAGTGAACCCTTTGTTGCAAGCTCAAGGAATATATAAAGCTTACTCTCATCCTGGAAAATCATTAACAAAGAAACAAATTACAACAGGAGGATAAGAAAAATAAAATAAAAGGAGAAGTACATAGCGTTAGGAACAGCAAAAAGGGCCCGAACTTGACCCAAATTTCATTTTCAAGTCAGAATCCGGGTTGAAGCCAGATTGGACTTGAGAGTCAGAGTCCGAGCTCGATTGGGTTTCGAATTAGGTCCAATTGGGACAGGTCAGGCCAAATATCAGGTTAGGTTCAAAAGTCCAAAACTTTTTAAAAAATATTAAATAGCTGATAGTTTCTTTAAGTCAGGTCAAACTAAAGTGTCCAATTCATTCAGAGAAATGTCAAATGTTCTAGAGTCCAATTAGGTAAGCCTAAAAGCTCAACCTTTGGAAGTTTTGTAATTGGGATAAACAATCAACTCCATCATCTTCCTTATCTTTTCACTTTTAATATTAGAATTGGAAAATCAATTAGACTTTGGATTCCTTATCGTAAATGTCCTTTATTATTAAGAAATGACACAATTTTATTTAAAAACAAAACAATATTGTTTTAAATATAATTATAATTCGGGCTTCAAAGTAGGTTCAGATTCAAAACAAAATTTTATGAATAAAAGTCTGACCGCAACTTAAAACCCAATCAACTCAAGTTGAGTACATTGAATTACCTCATGTATTTGTTGATGACTATACAAAAACAAAATTAATATAGGCACTAAATTACTTGAATGGAAAGACAAAATAACAAGTTTACAGGGACAAAAAGACTAGGAAATTCAGAAATGAGGGAATACCTTGTCAGTGCCAAGATATTGAATTATGTTCTCATGTTTGAAATGTCTTAGAAGGGATATCTCCTGTACCAAGTAAGACGAGGTCAGCATGAAACTATATTAAATGAAACCCAAGAAGACCAATTCTTCACACCTGTTCAAGTTGTAAAATGCTCTGTTTGGCATGGCTACCTTGATCCAGCAAAGAAACCTCTTTTACAGCAAAAAAGAACCCATCACTGAGAAAAGAAGAATTGTGAGAGAATCATAAATCTTTTTACAACATATACAACAAGTAAAGGGTGAATTGAGTTTTAGCTCCTTTCCCAACTATAAATCTCTGTTTCCGAAATTAACAGATTTTAAGGCCTGATGATCTCTTAAGGTCAAGCTAGCATATTAATGGCAGTACAGATTAAAGATAACTTACTCAGTAAAACCTTCATAGACAGTTCCAAAGGTACCACTTCCCAGAAGCTCACCCTTTTGCCATGAAGTAATACTCCTCATGAATTTCCCATTTGGCAATGTAATAAAGGTTGGATCCATATTAAGACCTAAAGTATTAGCAGCAGAAAAAGATTCTGCCTCTATCTGTTCTTCTCCTTCAACCATACCAATATGACTTTGCTCTTCATCACTTATCACTAAAGTGGTTGGTCTCTGGCCCTTTATCCCAGAAGCAACAGCTTCTCTAGTGATGGTGGGTAGTATCCCATCTTTTGTTCTAGCAATATCAAAACTTGGTAACAGAGCATCATTGTTAAGCATGAGCTTGGCCTGCAAACTAACCGGTAAATCATGGTCGTTTAGTGGAGGAGAGGAAGGGGTAGAGAAGAAGGACGTACGAGGTTTCTGAGCCTCCCATACGGTGGTGGGGATGGCAAAGTCTTCGGGACCAGAAAACCCAAGCGTCTGGCATATCATGTCGAATTCACCCTCTATACCTTTTATTCGAAAACTGGTTTTCTGGTCATAATGAACCCAAGGATTCCTAACTAACCAAGAATTCGAAGAAGAAGAAGAAGAAGAGGCATCGTAGTCGATGTTCTTGACGGCGTTACGGCGGTCTAACTTGGGTTTAACACGCTTGGAGCTGGTTTCTGGTTGCTTTTCGGATTGGCGATGGTCTCTCGAGAAAAGGTCTGCCATCATCATCAGCATCAAAAAAATCAATCTATAGTGTCCATAATCAAAAACCCAGAAGAAGATTTTGTTGGGTTTGGTCGGAGAAGCAAAGATTTAACACAAAGTTAAATGCTCTGCCTGGATGGCGCAGAGTTGAAGAATAAACGAGTCAAACTTTTTTCATTTGGACTTTTACCATTTTTTTAAATATATATTATAATGCTCAGGACGGCATTGTCTCTGCTCTACTGGGTTAGACTGGATTGGGCTGGCAGCCCAAACTAGTTGGTCTTGTAGCTGCTATATTCAATATTTTAAAAATTATTAAATTATGATAAAATTGGTTAGAGATTAAATAAAAATAAAATTTTTTAAATAATATTAAAGAAAATTTTAATTGATAATAAAATTATTAAATAAAAATTAATTATTTTATCTTTAGTTTATAAAAATCGATTAGTTTATAAAAATTAACCAATTAATTAATAAACTCATCAATATTTAATAACAAGGAATATTAAAATAAATCAAACTAAAAAGCTAAACGATTCAAGATTTTTACAATTGAAATCGCTCAAACCGATTCGAGTTTTTAATCTAAAGTATATTTATGTATAATAATTCGAGATATTTAATTTTTTAAAAATTCAAAAATTTTACAAGAATTTTGATTAAGTTTGAATTTTTAGATTTTTTCAAATATTTTATCAATTTTAAAATATCAGCTCTTGGATTATATGAGATTAGATTGGTGATTATGAGATTATGTTATAAATTATATTATAATTTAAAATTTAATGCAGGACTTATTGTGCAAAAGTCAATTCACTAATATAGGATTAAAAAAGTTAAATGAACTTTTAATATTTATTATCTGAATTTTGTAATTATTTATAAGAATGATATGCAAAAAAACAAAGAAATATAATTATATTTGAATTAATTTAATATATTTATTTATGTTCACTTTATGTCTAGAAAAAAGGTAAAAACTACCCATAAAAATTTAAAAAAAATTAATTAAAATATAACTTATTAATTAAAAAATTATTCCAACATAAAAGTTGACTATGACGATAACGTCCTAACAAGAATCAATATAAGATTCAAAATACGAAGAGATCAAGAAGTATGCGACCTTACGTCTAACTAATAGAGAGGTTATTTTTGATAAACCTACACTACCTTCTTCCCCACCAAAACCTCAATCTTCATAATATATTGAAAATGACAAAGCTCCTCAGATAGAGTTCATAGCAAATGTCCGCATGAAAATACCGACAATGACATGTTATACACGTTACAACAAAAGACCCCTTGCAATTTCTCGACCTTAGGTCGGATACTATAGTGTCGTTATTTTATTTTTAAATAATGAATTTTTATATTCTAAAAGTT
>JAOQMP010000209.1:1836755-1856554 GCA_027563575.1 Erythroxylum pedicellare | reverse complement strand
CTCCCCCCATAACAAACGCAACAGTTTTCTTGCTCAAACCTACAAACAACCAGAAAATTTTAGTTACCAAACACAAATGGACACAGATTTTCCAACCCTTCTTTCAACCATCTCTCCTAGCCCTAACTCCACCCTCCCTCCTCTTTTAAGCCTTCCGTACTACTACCCTCTTTCTCATCCTTTTCTACAACTATCCCACTCCCTACATCAGCTACTCCACCTAAGGGATCTATCCCTACTGTAGAAGACTCAGCTAAGGACTTAGGAAAACATGGAAACAGGTGGTTAGTGATAACTCTGACTCCTCTTTGGTATTCAGCCCTTTGGTAGAGATGGATGGTAAGCTAATGGTGGCGTATAGTCTAGATGTTTTGCAGCAGGAAGCTAAGATATGGGAAGCTACTCTTGTGAGATTTTTCATTAAAAAAGGCCTGCATTTCTGGTTATATAAACGTGGGCTTTGAGAAATTGAAAAGGAAGAGGTCTAATGAAGGTAATGCTTACTGAAGAAGACAATATAATCTTTAGCTTTTCTTCCAAATTGGAATCTCAAAAGATAATAGAAGAGGGCCCCTAGCATATCTCTCAACTTCTACTATTTCTCCAAAATTGGCAACCGGGTATGGAGCTCAAAAAAATTAGAACGAAAAGCATTCCCCTATAGGTGAACATTCACAATATCCTCTTGGAGTATTGGACTACAAAGGGGTTGAGTATGCTTGCAAGCTACTTGGGGAAACATATTTGCATGGATGAGAATACTGCATTGAGGAAAAGAGTTGGATTTGCTCGATTATGTGTGAATGTGGATATGTCGAAGGAAATGAATGATAGTATCCCTATTCTAAGGTTGGTATATGAAAACTCTCATAGAGAAGATAAAGTCTTGGTGACTTACCAATGGAAATTATCTCTTAGAGCTCAAGACAAAGAGTGGAAACTGACGGGTAGGGTTTTCATAAAAGGTGAATATTGGGAAGTGACGGGTATAAAAAAAATGAGCCTGAAGAAATCAAAAAGAATGAGGGGACAGAACAAGTAGCAAAAAACCAAGAGCTGGTTCAAATAATAAATTTCTCCCCTAAAATAAGGGAGGGGATTCTGAAAGGAAATAAAACTGAATCTATTCAGCTGAAAGAAGTTATTCGTAATCTATCAAAAGATTTATGCAAGTCTTCTATGACTAAAAGAGGAAACGTTCAAGAATCTAGTGGTACTATTCAAAATGAAGGATTTTTTATTGTTCAACATAATGAACAAAGTCTACCAAGGGCTGAGTTGTAAAATGGTAATAATCAAAAGGAGCAATTTAAGCAGGTCACCTCTAGGAAAAATAGTAGGAGCAATGGGAAAAACTCCAAAGGGAAAGCAAATTGATTATGACTTTGATTATATGAAATGTGCATGGAATAAATAATCCTTCAAAGCTGAATGCTTTAAGGGATCTTGTGCTAAAGGAAAAGCCTTGGGTTTTTTGTATATTGGAGACTAAAATTAGAGAAGTTAGTCTGAATAAATTGGTTTGTCTAGATAGGAACTAACAGTTCCTTACAAACCATCAAAATCATACATATGGAAGGATTATTATAGCTTCTGATGGTGATTATTTGAAACTAGAAGTTCTAAAATCTAGTCAGCCGCATATTCACACTAAGCTTTATTTCAAAATGGAAAATTCTTGAGTTCTAGCTACTTTTGTCTATGGATTCAACATTGTATTCCAAATAATTGACCTCTGAAATTACCTAAGAAGGATTGAGTCTTCAGTAAATTCCCCTTAGGTGGTATGTAAGGATTTTAATACTACTTTGTTCAGATTAGAGGGTGAAGGTAATTGTAACCTACTCAACTACTCCCCTAATATGTTTGATTGTATGTAAGAGGTGGAACTTATATATCTAAAATCTGAAGGACATAAGTTTGCTTGGACAAATAAACAAAGTTCTATTTGGCACATCAGGAAAAATTTGGATAGAGCTTTGGTTAATGTGGAATGGCTACATTCTTTCTCAAGAAGTTCTGCGGAATTCCTAGACCCTAATATCTCAGATCATACTCCTATAAAGATTGATAGTTTGTTCATCACCTTCAGAGTTCATCATCCTTTCAGATTTAACAATTTTCTGGATAACATGGAGGGTTTTCAAGAAGCAATAGCTAAAGGATTGGAGCACGGATGTTATGGGACTAAGCAGTACATTTGTATCCAAAAGCTCGAGGCTATAAAACAAGAGCTACAGTTTCTTAATTGTAAAAGAGGTCTGAATCTTACTAAGGAGATTGATATATCTAGGGATAAACTCTATTCTATTAAAAAAGCATTGGCAAAGAATCCCCTAGATGAAGCTCTAGCTATAATGTTCCTAGAAATTACTTGGAAGCAGTGGATAACCAATGTTCTTTACTGAAGTAGAGAGCTAGAATAAATTGGTTAAAAGAGGGAGATAAATGTACAAAGTTCTTCTTCAATTCTATGTTAGCTCGAAAGAACACTAACAAAATTACCTTCATTTTGCTATGAATTTCTACAACAATCTACTTGGATCAGAAGCTCTCCCATATGGGTTGGATTATCTTAGACAGTTTGTAACCACTAAAATTCCTGATCATGAAGTTTCTTAGTCAATAAGACCTGTTACATATTAGGAAATCGATAAGGTAATCTTTAGCATGAATGGCTCTAAAGCTCCAGGCCCGGATAGATTGAATGATCTTTTCTATCAGGATATTTGGAATAGTTTGGGGGGATAATCTAGGAGGTTGAACAGGAGTTCTTCCTAAAAGGGGTTTTACTAAAAGAAATGAACATGACTTTTCTATACCTGATCCCTAAAAACTCCAGTCGGAAAAATTAGAGTGACTACAAGCCTATTTTGTGTACTATTTTTGTCTACAAGATCATTGCCAAGATTTTGGCAAATAGGCTGAAGGAGGTTATAAAATCTCTCATTAGTGAGAATCAAGGAACTTTTATGACAGGCAGAGATATAAAGGACAATATCCTTATCGTTCAGGAGCTTTTAAAAGGGTATAACTACACGAGAAGCCCCCAGAATTGCACTATAAAAGTGGATTTACATAAAGCTTTCGATAGTATGAATTGGGGATTTCTACTAAAAACCTTTGAGATAATGACCTTTCCCTTAATATTCATCAAGTGGATTTAACAATGCATTTCTACTGCTTCCTATGGGATATTGATTAATGGGAGTCCCACGGAGGTGTTTGAAAGGAAAAAAGGTCTTAAGCAATAAGATCCCCTTTCTCCCTACCTATTCCTAATTTGTATGGAAGTCCTCACCTAGTTACTGAAGCACAACACTTCAATTAATCCTAAATTTAGAGTTCACTCCAAATGTAAGGAAGGTTCTCTAACTAGTTTATGTTTTGTAGATGACCTTATTCTCCTAAGCAGGGCAAATGTTCACTTAGTCTTTCTTCTAATGAAAACTCTCAATTTATTTAAGGAGATGTCAGGCTTATGTGTCAATCAGCACAAGAGCTATATCATACTCTCCAAAAGTGTTTCTCACCTCTCAAATGCTTTAGCTCAAGCTACAGGTATGGAAACTAAAGCTCCTCCTCTACACTACTTGGGGATTCCTATCTCATCAAGGAGGCTAAGATTCTGTGAATGCATTTTTTTGATAGAAAAAATTTATAAAAAAATTAGGTTTATGAACTAATAAAGCACTATCCTATAGAGGGAAACTTCAGCTACTGAAGTCAGTTATTGTGTCTATGAATACTTACTGGTGTTCATACCTTTTTCTTTCAAAAAGGGCTGATTAAAACAGTAGAAAATTTGATGAAGCAGATTATATGGTAGAAAAGGAATGGAGAGAAAGGAATAGCCAAAGTAAATTAGAAGATAATCTACCAACTGAAAGATGAAGGTGGATTAAGACCGAAGTCAATATTTTCTAAAAACAGATTTCTTATGTCCAAGAAGATCTGGAGAATCCTAAGTGACAAACAATCAATGTGAACTAAATGGATTCATTCATATTTACTAAAAGGAGGGAGTTTTGGGGCTTCAGAAACCAAAGTCAGCTACACCTGATTTTTAACCAACTTCTTAGAATGAGGGAGGAGATGTATCAACGCATTATTTGCCAAATAGGAGTAGGAGACAGACTTTCACTATGGTATGACAATTGGACAGGGAATGGACCTTTAATACAAAACCAGATGGCAAATTCCCTATTAAATCGGTTCCCTAAGGATACTAAGCTCCAAGAAATAATAAGGAATGAGAACTGGTCTCTTTCTTCAGATGAGATTGCACTTTTGTACATTCCTCAATTTAGAAGTTATGGGAAGGGAGGCACATATTTATAGAAGGGTATTCCTATTTCTGTGATTATTGCTAAGGAAGTTAAAAAGATGAGGGGAAGCTCTGAAAATCAAATAAGGTTGGATGCTTTGATATGGAATAAGGGTCTTAGACCTAATGTTAGTTTTCTACTCTGGCTAGTAATGTGGGACAAACTAAGTACCTTTAATAGGTTGAAATTCTTAACCTCCTCTAAGCTATGCATCTTATGCAATCTAGATGATAAAACAAGAGATCATCTCATCTTTGAATGTGTTTTATCCAGAGGAATATGAGCAAATTTTCTACTCTATATACCCCTGATTTCAACCATGGTAGACTCACAGATATTATACAAGAATTACTTAACTTGAATATTTCAAAATATGATAGGGGTATTATACTACTCTCGGTAACTACATGTTTTCAAGTTATCTAGAAAGAGAGGAATAGCAGACGGTTTAAAAATTAATCTATTTCGATAATCTCTCTTATAGAATTCACTATTGCCAGCATGAGGGAGTAACTGATCATCGATCATTAGTAGGAGAATGACCCTTGTATGAAGAATATAGCAATAGCCAGTTCAGATCTTTCCTACGAACTAGTTACTCAATTCATAATACATAAATGAAATCCAACCATAGTTCACAACAGTACCCATGATCATATAAGCAGATTATTCTTTGCAGTATCTAAGGAAATAGGGAGGTTGTTTAGTACTGACTCACCTAATATTTCCCCCCTTTTTTGGATTGAACACTGCTTAAAGATCGATGCTATTCATCCATATCTCTGTCATCAACGGATAATTGTTTAAACATTGGAGTTTTTAAGAAAAATAACGAAAGATCTATAAACCTTTAAATCGAGTACCTTTTTCGTGAATGAGATCTCTTCCCCGTTCTCCCATTTTGGCTAGACTCTGAAGTCTCTGTAAATCTTTAAAAAAACCAATCCCAGACAAATGTAACTCAATTTATCCATACCCAGTATGACAATAGAGTTCGATTGAAGAAGGAGTCGAGTAAGGTTATAAATCAGGAATCACTACTGACCTGAGTCATGACCTCCTCACTGGCTGGCATCGAAGAGCTGAGCCCTCAGAGAGTTTCTCCCTCTTGTGAAAGTAAAGCAAGTTCTTAGCAACACATAAAATGCCCTAATCCCTAAAGGTTGTCTGAGATGGAGTCGGTTACCTGAGAAGAGTAGCTAGTTGAGCGAAGAACTAAGAAGAGGTTATTCCATAGAACACCGCAAGCATCGCCATCAGAGCGTCGTCTATCATCCTCCTTAATCGAGTAAAAGTTCGAAGATTTGAGAAAGACAAAGATTGTTTTACCCTAATTGTCAAACGATATCTATTTGTTAAACGTCATCGTTTATGCTATATTAGATGTACCCAGTAAACCAAGTGGGTCTATCCCACGTGGGATAACCTCTTCAGATATTATTCTATAATTTTTAATGAAAATTTTTAATTTCCAAAAAAACTTGATTAATGCAAAAGATAATAAATATGTATAATTTTCAACTCAAGTAATATCTTATCTTACAATTTCAATCTCAATAACTTGAATTAAAGTTTAAAAATTTTTCTAATAATAAAATATAATAACATAATACTCAAAATTAATGGTTTAACATATTTTAAGAATAAGCTTTATTAATAATATACATTTTTTGGTTATTTTCAATTTTTAATTATAAAATTTTTGAAACGGAGGAACTTGCAGCTGCTACCCTTTAGGTGCGCACTAGGTAAACCTCCGGATTGATTTAATAACCTGCAAATCACGTCAACCGAGTATTCTATACTAGGCAAGCCTTGTACGATAGGCTCGTTCAAGAGAGTGTAGATAGGGGGAATCGAACACATGACCTTTTAGCTCCATGTCCCTTCACTCCACCAACTCGACCATCCCCTAGGAGGCAATTATAAAAAAAATTATAGATAAGTCTATAATTGAAATTAATTGTCTTTATATTATTTAAACTTATATGAATTTGTATTTTCACTCTTTAACCTTTTTTCATGTGCAACCTATTTCCTTGTACAATTTTATCTTGACTCACTTCCTTAATAATTACAAAAGAATATCAATTTGAGTTTATAAATTAGTATTTCAAATTTACTGTAAGGTATAAAAGACTTTAAATAAATATTTGCTTATTAAAGTGTATATTTTTATTTTAAATTTAATTTAATTTAAACGTTCTTAATTCCTGAATGTTCAATGAATAATTTTAATTCAATCATTTATGTACATCTTCTTCAAATTTATTGTTGTGAACAATATCATATAAATCTTTTTTATTTTGCAAAAATCTTCCTTAAGGATAATTGAACTAATTTTTTTAATCATAAACAAATAATAATCATAAGTTTTCTTTTTAGTTGGAGCTTGATCTTAGCGTATAAGACTCTATACTTTGCGATAATTAAGGAAAGGACATCAAAACTCTCTACTTTGTAAGAATTAAGAGAATGACATCAATTATGTGGAACTTTTCCTTTACATTTTACAAAGAGACTATTTCTGTGATTCAAATTCATAACCTTTTAGTCACTTTAGAACAACCTTACCAATTGTTTTAAAGCTCTCCCTCTAAAGTTGATATTTATAAATTTATCACATTCACTAATGTGACATTTAGCTGACAAAATTTTATCCTTGTTAAAATATTTATTTATTAAGGATTTATTTTGAACATTTTGAGAATGTATTACGATGAAAACCTTAAAATTTAAATTACACTTTCTGCCATTCTTTTTATGGTAATAGAACTTTTAACTTTTAGTTTTTAAAAGCGTACTAAATAAATTATCAAATATGCACTATAATTTGTAAACTATATAATATAAGATCAATTAATTAAGAAATTAACATCACTTTTAAAAATTTATTTTTGTTCAATTGTACTTAAAATAATTTAAGATGAGTTACGAGATAGCAATTAGTTGAATTTTCTATAATTCAAGTTCGAGTCTAATTTTTTAATCCATAGACAATTTAAAACCTATTATTTTATTAAATAATATAAGAGGTAGGCTCGTCAAGTAAAGACTTTGGTTTGTTGCCATCTTTAATGGGCATGGGTTCAAATAGGATTGACCGACCTTTGGTCGGCCTGGTGCATGTACTTTGGTTTGTTATCATCTTTATTGAGCATGGGTTCAAATGGGATTGACTGGCCTTTGGTCGGCCTCGAGCATGTACTTTGGTTTGTTATCATCTTTATTGGGCTTGGGTTCAAATAGGATTGACCGGCCTTTGGTCAGCCTCAAGCATGTACTTTGTTGACCGGCTTTTGGTTGGCCTCAAGCATGTACTTTGGTTTGTTATCATCTTTATTGAACTTGGGTTCAAATAGGATTGATAAGCCGTGGGTTCAAATAGGATTGATTGGCCTTTGGTCGGCCTCGAGCATGTACTTTGGTTTGTTATCATTTTTATTGGGCTTGGGTTTAAATAGGATTGATCGGCCTCGAGCATGTACTTTGGTTTGTTATCATCTTTATTGGGCTTGGGTATAAATAGGATTGATCGGCCTTTGGTCGGCCTCGAGCATGTACTTTAGTTTGTTATCATCTTTATTGGGCATGGGTTCAAATAGGATTGACCGGCCTTTGGTCGGCCTCGAGCGCATGCTGCTCAACCCCGAACCGAGGCCCGACAATTGTTGCGGAAATTGAAAAAAAAAAAAGGAAGAATGAGAGATTTCGTTTTGTATTTTTCGTTTTGCTAGCTTACACTCTCTGCTACTCTGCCTGTGTGGGGCAAAAGAGGGCGAGAGAGTGAGATGGCGGTGGACAAAGAGAAGCTTGACGAAGAGGCCTCGTCCTTCATTCGCTTCTGCAGGGTGGTTCTGGGTTGGGACTATTTTCGACTTCTCAATGAAGCTGAAGTAAGTACACAATTCACACGACATAATCCCAGCACTCTGTTTTCTTGTTTGTTCATTAATTGTAATCGAAATGCGTGTTCTTTTTTTCTTTCATGAGCAGAAGCAGAAAAAGAATGATAGGAAAGAGGGTTTTGATTTGGGTTTAAAAGCAGTGAAGAATACATACAAAGACCTTGATGATTACTTCTCCACCTTTGAGCCACTTTTATTTGAAGAGGTTAAATCTCAGATTATTCAGAAGAAGGATGATGAAGAAGGTCTTATTCTTCCTACTTCATATTCTAGTTTTCTTTTGCTTACTGGCAATTTTAATTTTTGTTGTTTCTCTGTGTAATTTGATTCACATTTCCCATCAATATTAACAAATTTGTTTGTTCTTCTTCTGTGTGTGTGTGTGTGTGTGCGCGTGTTGGGGTGGGGGTTTACAGTAACCGAATGGGTGATGAGGCTGGTGGTGGAATGCAATCAGGCAGATGGGTTTTTTTTGCCATCAGTGACTTATGGAGATGATGAGGGAGAAAAAATTTCGCAAAATGATCTTCTTCTTCTTTCCAAAGACCCTGTAATTTACTTTCATCTTTCTATATGCTTGACATTCCATTTTATCTGTTTGACGATGATGCTTATTTCCTCAAAAGCTTTCTTCTTTACAGTTATTTAAATTGATTTCAACTGTTCTTTCTATGTTGCTTTCTTGATTTTAACTCGCTACCTCGTGGTTTCTTTTCATTGAAGATTAAAGAGGGTGGAAAACTGCCTAAGACATATGCATTTGCTTTGGTGGAGCATCGTCAGCATAATCTTCTTAGACTTAGAATGTATTTAGCGGGAGAAGTCAAGCACTTGGATGAAAATGTTGTTGATTCTTCACGACTGTTGAATATGAGATCTCATATCACTTCTCCTCTAAAGCCAGAGGAGAAACCCCTCTTCAGTCTAAAGGTGACCCACCCTTTTGCCGAAATCACATGTAATTGTGGTTTCAATTGTTTCTTCTCCATTGCTTCTCACATTTTAAAATTCCAGATTCATTCTTCCATCATTTGGATTGATTTCCTCTACATTTTCGTCACTTTTTGTGATGCCTTATTATTGTTAGGTAGCATGCCCTTTTCTTTCACTGTAGGCACTTGATATCATCTCTTTCTATGTTTTGGAAGATATGAAAGAGAGGCTATTGGAATTGCATGTATTGGGCTTGATTGGTAACTTGAAAATCATGGAGTAACTCACTTTAGTAAATTGTTTGCTTGTATTACGAGAACATTCCTATATTCATCCATAACTTCAATACGGGTGGAGTAGTTCAGATTATTTTTTGCAATGAACATCTAATGATAATCTGGAAAAGCATTTAACATAGAAACCATTTACATTCTCTGGTATGCAAGGTATTGGAGGGCTTCAGTGACTTGTATTTAGAGTATCTGCAATTCTTTCATAGGTTACAGATAGCCTTTAAAACAATGCTGAGAGTTATTTGTTGACATGCCAGTGACTTTATGCCATGACTTATTATTATTGTTATATTCCAGTGAAAATAAGCTTTGGTTGTTTTGTTTGACTGCATGCATGTGATTTCATAGTGGTGCTAGAAAATCTGCTTGAATAGACTTTGTTAAACATACTGTAATTTCTGTAATTGCATGAATTTTGTGTCAAGTAGTTCGATTTATCCACTGACCACCATGAATTTCTTTTTTTTTTCCCTTATACTTTGTTCTTATGCTTAGTGACATTAAGGAGTACCTTTCTTATTACAATTGTGACTGTTGTATTCCGGTTCTAAGTAAATTTCTGTCATATAGGAAATGGTTTGATGTTTTCTGTATCTGCAGATATGCAGCTTATCAACTATTTCTCGTGAATACTTAGCTCTACGGTCAGTGGGTTCTCTTCCATTCAAGGATTCAATACTAACAGCTGGGGATAAAATTTCCAGATCTGAAGACCATTCATGGAAAGTTTCTGAATCATTGCGTGAATACTTTGGAGGACATCTTAATAAGTCACAAGTAGAAGCTATTGATGTAAGTTATTACCAAGATGGAAATTGAAAAATTAGCAATTCATAATCCTTATGTATGTTGGTTGGGTTTTGTAGTTACATAGAGACACAACTATGATACTATGATATTTTTATTTTCTCCATACATAACATGGGAATTCTATTTCTTTATTTTTGCTGTGTTGACGTATTGGTGCTCGAGGCAATTATTGATACTGGAAAAGGCAGTGGATTTTCTGATAGTTTCTCTTAGTAGCATTGCATATGAAAAAGCATCTTTATTGGTTTAGCATTGTTTGTGATGTTGTTAGCTTTTAATGAAAAAGAAAATCAACTTGATTGCCTCATCAAAAGAAGACAATCTAAAATTATCATTTCTGTCAACCTATTTGATCCAGTGTTAGAATATTTGTCAGGAATGTAATCATTGTTCTGAATTTCAATAGGATTTGTAAGCAATTATGTGGCCAAATTAAAATGACATTCCATTTGACAATTGTGAGCAAAGTCAAGTTTCTTTCCCTGCATGGCAAGTTTCAATCGTGTACCTTGATTTCACATAAAATAATTTGCCATAGGAGTTATGGTACGACATTTAAAAATTATGTTATAGGGTGCGGAGTGACCTTGGTTATATCATTTACGATGTAAACTAAGTTTTTGCTTTAAAATTGATGCTTTCCTGTTGAATTTTTTGGGATGATCCGAGTAATCCAAGAAAGAGTGTTTACAGGCTAATTGGCATGTCTATAATTTTGTAAAAAATCAAAAGATTTTAACTATTAGCGGCTCTAATTGTGGAAATTAGCTGGGTAAAGGCTGCTGCAATGGCATAATCTTCAATAGCGGATCTGATGGTCATTCTGTTCATGTGTTGCATATCTTGTTTATGGAGTATGAAAGCAAAGTTAATTTGAAGGACATTTTTGTTGCAGGCAGGCCTATCACGTCAACCATTTGTGCTGATACAGGTTTAGCACAAATCTTTTTCCTACTCTCATTGTTTTCTTTACTCAATTTATAGTTGTTTATGCTTAAATATTAGAGAGAAAACCTCTTTTTAGGCTTCTGCTTTTAGTGGCCTCCATTCTTTAATGTTCAGGATAGATAATCAACTTTGAGTTGAAATAAACAATTGAATTTGCCATGGTATAATTTATTGGAAAACTTAAGTCTTTAAAACTTGAATACTTCAATCTTCAAGCCAAGATTTGACAATTTTTTTTGTTCTAAAATAATTTGGTAACTCATATAATAGATGGACCTTCCTGTCATTGAAAAAGTTGCCGAAATGTCTCTCCTTCATCCATCCATAGAAAGTGTAATATGTGAAGGAAAATGCCATTAGTTAGGAAATGCTTGAAACTAGCAAAATATCTGTTATCAGAATGTCTTGTAGTAGGATTTCTTTTTTCTTTAATATTGATCTTGTAGGCTATCCCTTTACTCATTCTCTCTTTAAACCCTTAATACGAAAGTGATATTGTGATAGCTTTAACATGATGCTATACATTGATGATATTGTCTCAATTCTTTATGTGACGACTCCTTAATATATTTATGTATGGACGATGATTACCCAAATTTCTCTAGGGCCCCCCAGGTACAGGGAAAACACAAACCATCCTTGCGCTCCTAAGTGCAATCTTGCATGCTAGTCCAGCAAGAGTTGTTTCCAAGTGAGCATTTAGCCCACTTTTTATACTTTTCCTCATCCGTCTTACATTCTCTAGGATTTTATGATATCATACCTTTTAGTCTCCTATGGTTATTGATGCTCTTTTTTCCTTGTAGTGGTGGATTTCGAGAAATTAAATGCGGGCCAGAACTACCCCTTCATGAAAAGTATGTTTGATTGCTTGCTAATTTCCTTTGTGACTGATATGTTAATTTGTTTCAACTACTTTTGTGAACATCAAGGCCCTTGCATTGTGACCAACCATGACTACTTCTCTAGACTTGTTGGATTCTGTGTCAAAACTGATATGGCACTGTTTGTTGACTTTTATTTGACGTATTGCTTGGAACTTCTGATTTAAGCATAAAGTAGCCATGTATCCTCCATCTCATGCATCGTATTCTCAGTAAGCTATTATGGTAAAGATGTTCCTAACTCCATGTAAGCAATTGTTTCAATTACTTGATTGTGGATTCAGCAATTGTCATCCCTATTTATTTAACAATTATTTACTCTTCGCACAATGAGAATTGTGTTAATGTAGTTTCCATCAACATTAGCTATTGTGGTCAACTTATAGACTTCTATTGCAAAATTCATATCTATTGATTTGGTGGATGGTACTATTAAGAATTTCCTATCCTATTGCCTGCTTAAATCAATATTCTTCAATTATATTGTGCAAATATTTTATATAATTCTTTAATGCTAAGATATCACAAGTAGAGTTGTCCTATATCAAAAAGGAAGAAAGGAAAAAAAAAAAAAAGAAGTTTATACAAGAAACAACCTATAACAAATGTTCTAAAGTTTTGAGTAAGAGATTATATATGGACGCACTAGAACCTATTGTTTCTCACAAAATGGAAAAACTTGCATTGTTTGCAGGTACAATCATTGGCAACGTGCATCTCCATGGTTAATGGGTTGTAATCCTAGGGACTCGATTATGCCTATAGATGGTGATGATGGGTATTTTCCTACGAGTGGAAATGAGTTGGTAAGTTGGTTTTGGACATGATAAATTATCATTTTTGGTAAGATATTTCCTAATCTAACTTGAGTGGTGCAGAAACCAGAAGTTGTCACTTCCAGTCGCAAATACCGAGTTCGAGTGTTGGTATGTGCCCCATCAAACTCTGCCCTTGACGAGATTGTGTTGCGCCTTCTTAGGAATGGTACTAGTTTTTCCTTACTAGCAGAAGCCTATAACTTATTTTAATGTTTGCTTTCTATTAGCTTGTGATAAATTGCTGGGTGGACCTTGGTCTCATTGCTTGTTTCATTTAATTATAATGTTTTCCTGTCAGCTTGCTCTACTTTATCATATGGCTTATTTCGCCTAAAGTTGCAGTCAAGAAAATAATTTTGAAATAATCATTGATAGAGATTCAATTTCATTATCTTTCTTCAGTTATCTCCTGTTCATATATTCTCCTTCCTGGAAATATATGCATATTTTCTCCTCTTATTTCTTTGTAAATCTAGCTTATCCTGTTATTTCAAATTTTCAGAGAGGACATACCATCAGGGTTATAGCAATAATCTCATTGCTGTGGAAATTTGATGGCTAGCTTCAAAAGAAAATTCATTTTATTTTGATGATGAAGAACAAAACACTGCACAAGACCAACAAGCTTTAGGTGACTAAATTGCACCAGATAGTTCTTACTAGTAAGCACAAACGCCAACCCAAAGGAAAATTAAAAAGAGAATAATGTTGCTTTTCTCAAAATATTCTGTTTCTTATCAAAAGCCTTGCTCTATAAAGTTGCTTCAGCAATACGGTTGGTTGCTATGACTGAGCTGGTATTCTTTATTTTCTTTTGGCTGGAGTATCTAGGATGTTGATGCATGTGGGGCGAAGATGACTTTCTTTTCTTAGAATTTAACTGGGGAAGCTCATCAACTGAAATGATCAATTGAACCAGCACTTTTTTACTATTCTTCCATTTGTTTGTTTTCTTCTTCTGTCTCTATCTTTGTCTCTCTTTCCTTCTTTAAAAAATATCTTTTCTGTCGGATAAATTTGTAATAACATTTAAAAGAAGCCATTTAAATCATCTATTTCTGTTGACTCAAAAAGTTGCCCTACCTGACCACCTTTCTGCTTCCTTCTTATCTATTTAGATATTAGTTGATGCTGAGATTGACCTCAGCCAATCTCTTATCTTTTGTATCAATCTAAAACTATAAGGCATGCTGTTTGTCGGTAATGTGGGACGTGAATTTTGAATGTTCTTATTATTCTCATTTACAGGTATCTGTGATGAAAATCTCCGTACTTACAATCCTAAAATTGTTCGCATTGGTCTTAAAGCTCATCATTCTGTCCAGTCTGTCTGCATGGATTACCTCGTAAGTAGCTGCAATTGTAAAACTTCATCTTGGCTATTGTTGCTGCTCCTATTAATGCTTGGAAGATCTTAAATAGACCCTTAGGCTTTATATACTGGAACGTTTAAGGACGGAAGTTGATGTAGTTTGAAAGAGGACAAAATGTGGTTTTGTACAACACCCAAACGATAATCTTTATAGTTGATCTCCATTGTCTTTCATATTAAAAAGAAATAAAAGAGAAACTAATGGAATAAAGTTCTAATATTTGGTAGTTTTCAAATTCTCTTTGTTAATGGAAAGCAAAAATAAAGACAAACATGATTTCTGAAGTTGTGCATGCAATGGCTGGCAACATTTCTTTTTTGACTATTTGTTGAATCATACAAGTGACTAAATCAATCTGTCATTTTCTGATTCCTGCTGGTGGACTATTAACTTCTATCCTGAATACTAGCTTGTTATATAATGCAGAATTGTCTACAGCAATGAACATGTTGTTGTCTAAGCCTTAACATGTGTTTGTTTGAGTGTTTGCTAGGACCGTGGTTTACTGAGTTTTTTCGCTTTGCAGGTGAAGCAAAAGCAAGCTGATTCGGCGGCTGATAAACAGAAACATGGAGCTTCTGGAGGGGATACAGACAGTATTCGTGTTTCTATTCTGGAAGAAGCAGTAATTGTATGTATATTTTGTCTTGTGCTGAACTTAAAATCTTCGATGTGATGCTGATTTTGCTTAAATATGGCAGGTATTTTCCACTCTCAGCTTCAGTGGTTCAACCCTATTTAGTAAATTGAGTCATGGTTTTGATGTAGTTATAATTGATGAAGCTGCCCAAGCTGTAAGTACTTATGACTTCATGCATTCTTGTTGATGCACTTCTTTTGAAACTTAATTCCCTTGTTACTTTTTCCATTTAATGTTGGCAAAGGATAAAGGAATTGAAATATTTACTAAAGAATTAAATAGACATGGATCATATCTTCTAGTTAGTTGTCTGCATTTCTGATAAATGCTCCACTTGCTTTAAAGAAGAAAGCTATCAACACTAATAATAATAACATAAGAAAAGCCATTTGTGCCCCTATATTGATGTCGGGAGAATATAGGACACCTTAACATTGCGATGAAACACTTACAAATTGTAGAATCTAGGGTTGCTGGAAATTTAATTCTGTTAGAATTTTGAGGTTTTAGGCTAGAATTTATGAAATAATGAATTAATAAAATACAGGATAGATTTAGGAATCACTCATACGTTTCTATCAAGCACCAGGAATTACATTTAGTATTTGGACAAACGACAGTATTGGAATGACACTAATAGGCCTCTAGAAACCTCAAGGCATTTAGAACTTGAGTTTGCTTATAATTCGAGGCTCAGCATGTATTTTCCTGTACTTCCAAGTCCTTCTCTTATGATTTATGCATTTTACTGGTAATAAGTTTTGTTCACTTCGATTGGTTAATGAGTTTGCACAAATTTTTAAATATATGTTCATCCAGCTTGTCTCATACACATGGGTTTTCATTAAACAGGTGGAACCAGCAACTCTTGTTCCTTTAGCCAATGGATGCAGACAAGTTTTTCTGGTATTTCGTTGTTGCTATCTCCTTTGCAAATAATTATACTACTTCGTTTTTCGTGGAACTTTTGCCAAACCTAGTGATAGTTTATGAGAAGGCACAACAATTTTTGAATTATACTTTATGCTGTAAGCCTTGTTCTAGTTCTTGTGTGTGGCATCTTTACCTTGTTGAACAGCAATTGAGACCTCAGTAAGAACTGCCAATTCCCATAATAAATGATGTTGCATGTACAAGCTTGTGAACTAGTTCCCTTTTCAATATCTTTGTGTAGTTGGTAATATTTGACCACATGGTCAAATTAAAACTGTTCTTTTCTCTTATACTAAGATTTGATTTTAGGTTGGTGATCCAGTTCAATTGCCTGCGACTGTAATTTCTCCTGTTGCAGGGAAGTTTGGGTATGTGATTGTCATTTTTATCTTTACTTTGTTGTTGCCATTATGAGCCTGTTGGTGTCTTCGTAGTAACACGCCTGGTGTTCGTCTTGATGAATTTAAAGTTATGGTACAAGTCTGTTTGAGAGGTTCCAAAGAGCTGGCTATCCTGTAAATATGCTGAGGACACAGTATCGGATGCATCCAGAGGTTAGGCTTGTTTTTGTTGAAGATACCATTATTATGCTTATTTATGATGGAGTTGCATGAAGTTCCATTGATCTATTTTTAAACTCTTAGATATCTGCCGTTGCTAGTCAAGTATTCAAGTATTCACCTACTTGAACCGTACTGAGCATTTTCTCGTTGTGCATACTTTCGGATTTCCCAGTGTCTCACTATTCCGTCCACAACCTATGAAACTTGCCTGACTTGTAGAACCTAATATTATTCAGAGATTTTAGAGGTGTCTGGTTGACAAGGAGAGTTCATGCTCGTTATCTGTGTGTTATATTTGTACTTTAAGTAGCTAATTAACTTTCTGCATCTATTTTTTCCTAATTTATCTCCTTGGCGTTTATTTTTTTTAAGTTGACATGCTTGCTATTTACACTTTCTTTTAGTGTTGGTAATTTTATGCATGTAATTTTAACATTTTATAGCCCCATCACATCATAAAGAAATTGTCAAATTTTGGGCCCATCGACCAATCAGAAGGCTGATGAATATTGAAATGATGTTGACATTGAGGTCTTGAGTGAGGTTTTTCCTTTGGGCCAGGCTAGGCTTGAACTTAGGTTTGCATTAAGTTTGTTGTGCATGTCTTGCATTAGCTTGGACCGGCCTGCCTGTGCTCAGGTGTACAATTCTAGGTTCTCTTATTAGATAAGATGAAAACCTTGATGAAGTTTGCCAACCAGATTGCTGTATTGGCTTTCTTCATGTGTTTTTCCAGCTGTCTTTATCTCTGTTTATAATTGTATAACAGATTCGAAACTTTCCTTCAAAAGAATTCTATGATGAGGCACTGCAGGATGCTGAAGATCTAGAAAGTAGGACATCACGCGAATGGCATCATTACCGATGCTTTGGTCCCTTTTGCTTCTTTGATATACATGAAGGAGAAGAGTCTCAGCCTTCTGGAAGTGGGTCCTGGGTAAACACTGATGAGGTTGATTTTGTGCTCCTCATGTATCATAAATTGGTGACAATGTATCCCGAGCTTCGTTCGAGTTCACAGATAGCAATTATATCCCCCTATAGATACCAAGTTAAGCTTTTCCAGGATCGATTTCGTGATACTTTTGGTCAGGATTCTGCAAAATTTGTAGATATTCAAACTGTTGATGGTTTCCAGGTAAGCTGGTTCATTGTTCCTTTTGTTATACAGCTTCTTAATGTGCTTTCTGTGAAAATCTTTGATGTGCGGTTGTTTTTTTCCAATATTTGTTTTTCGGACCACCAAAGGCACTGGTATAGTTGTCATTTTCAATTGCTATTGAACACTAGAAGAGGCACTGGTCAATCAATCGGTGACCGGACTAGTAGCTAGCCTTTCAATCCTAATCTTTTTGGAAAAGGGATCTCAATATTTCAGAAACTGTATGTTAATGGAAACTGATGAACTTTAGATGCTTTTACTTTCCAGGGTCGTGAAAAGGATGTTGCAATTTTCTCATGTGTTAGAGCAAGTGAAAATCGTGGCATAGGTTTTGTCTCTGATTACCGGAGAATGAATGTTGGCATCACCCGAGCGAAGTCCACTGTGCTGGTATGAAAATTTGTCAACATGCAACCTCTTTTACCGATACTTATGATCAATTTGGGACTGTTAGGTTGTCGGGTCTGCATCAACTTTGAGGCAGGATGACCATTGGAGCAACTTACTGAAAAGTGCTGAGAAGAGGAATCTGTTATTCAAGGTAAATAGTTATGCACGTCTTCCATTTTAAGAAATCTTCTAGCTCACTAACCAATATCCACTCCTCTCTGCATAACTTTTGCCCCCCTTACTTTGAACGGATTTCTAATGTCAAATAACTTGTACAAGCTGCTCTTTTTGATTGAGAAAGTGTAATATTGCAGGTATCCAAACCCTATACCACATTTTTCAATGATTCAAATCTTGAAGCTATGAAGGCAGGTATGGAGAAAGAACTTCTCGGTGTATCGGAAGCACAAGATCTGGAGAATTATGAGATGTATAGCGGCAATGGAGTTGCTGATCAAGGACAAGCAGATGATAATGAATTTGGAGATGGGGATGGAGACATGGAAATGGATGGTGGAGGCATTGATGATGACTGAAGGCCCCCATCTGCTTTCATTGTTTCCTAACTATGCACAAAACTATAGTAACCATAAGAGATGCAGAAGTGAAAAAGCCAAAAGAAGTTGGTGAATGCTCATGCTAACTGGTGAATAGCATCAAGTACAACTTCAGAATAACAGAAGAAAAGCAAGGAAGGAATGGAGTTTGGAAGCCATTGAAGATAATTTTTCAGATTTTCCAAGTAATTTTGACATAGAAGCAGAAAATTTTCTGCAGAAAAGGACACAAACTGGGCTTGAATTTATTTGCAGTAACACTTTTTGTAGGAGAGATGTGAAGCTGAATTTGATTCTCGGACGGTCTTCTTTTATCTATGTCATTTCTCATGATAAAACAATTCCCATATCTTCAAAAAGAGATGTACTGTTTTTGCTTGTATGTCGGTCGGCATCATTATCACACTCAATTTGAAGTTTCGTAGTAAAGTAGAATTTGGGGAGGTTTGATAGTATGCAGCTTTATTCTTATATAGTAAAAAGATTGTTTCCTATAGACTCACATGCAGATGTAACAAAAAAAATAATGATACAAGTTAAAATAGTAAATAAGTAAAAAAACATGGCACGCAAGACTTGTATGTAAAAGTGGCAAATTGATTAAATTTAACGAGGCATTGGACTAGACTCGTTTAAATTTAAAAAGAACTTTGAATTATATTTTGGTATTAAAATTTGATTAAGAGGGTCAGGTGAGGAATATTGATTATACTCAGTTCTTTTTTCATATTTTACGAAGAGGTTATTTCTACAATTTAAACACTTTTTAACTTTGTCAATTGCTTTAAAGTTACCTATTAAAAGTGTTTGTTTTAGTATATAAGGTTCTTCGTTTTGTGATAATCATAAATCACCGGAGGATTGTTAATTGTACGTAACTTTTTTTATATTTTACAAAAAGAAAATTTTTATGATTGTGATCTTTTGGTTAATAGTCCGACGAATTATTTCAAAGCTTGCTTTTCTTGTTCATATTAAATGTATAAAAAAATATATTTTTAATACATTAAATGATATTAAAGATTTTAATATAAATAAATGAATTATTATTAAATTTTATTTAAATATGTAATTAATATTAAATATTAAATAATAGATTTATCTTTTTTTTTAAAATAATAACACAATGTTACCAATTGACAATGTCTTATCAGAGATGTTCCGGAAACTGACAGCGGACAATTGCCATGTAACAAACTGACAACTACTCTTTGGTTGCCTTTTTCTTTTCGCCAATTCTGCCCTTTCGACCAAACTCA
>JAOQMP010000209.1:1817408-1836712 GCA_027563575.1 Erythroxylum pedicellare | reverse complement strand
CCCAAGTCCCAACCGATGCAACACTTCTTTCATAAATATCAACTCTCTCTCCACTAATATTATTTTTATTTATTTTTAAATTCTTCCTCAGTCTCTCTCTACATATTATATATATATATATATATATATAAGAAAAATAAAATAAAAATTAATATAATAACCAATTTGAAATATATAACTATTTTTTAAAATAATAAATTAAATAAAAATTTTAAAAATTTCAGTGGGTTGGATTTTTGTATTTGAGTGAGTGCGTGAGGCTATATCTACATATTTATATATGTATTATATGTATGTGGTGATGCCGATCACGTCAAAGACCAATAAACAAATGCCACGCGAACAGTCAGTAGACTCGTTCCTCCAACAAAACCAACTAGATCACAACCTAACCGCCATAACCATGGACGATCTTCTGAAAAACATATACTCTCCACCCTCCGATCCCGTTAACATTAACAAGTCGGTGGACGATGTCTGGAAGGATATCGTGGAGGGCGGCGAACAAAGGCGGGGCGACGGAGAAATGGAGGGGATGACGCTGGAGGATTTCTTGACCAAGGCAGGGGCAGTTAGGGAGGAGGATGTCAGAGCTGTGGCCGCCGCTTACAGTCATCCAGTCGTTAATGGTAATATTAATGGTAATAATGATAATAATATGAATAATGATAATAATTGCCATGGAGGAGGAGTAGGAGTAGGAGTAGGAGTTGGGGGAGGGCAGTACCCGAATAATAATCATGGAAATGGAATGATAGTAGTGGAAGGAGGTGCGGGGAGGGGGAGAGGGAAGAGAAGGGCAGCGGCGGCGCTGGAGGAGGCTCCGGTGGATAAGGCCACCCAGCAGAAGCAGAGGCGTATGATAAAGAATCGTGAATCTGCCGCCAGGTCCAGAGAACGCAAACAGGTGTCTCTCCAATACTGATTTCTCATGATTTGCTGCTGTTTTGAATCGTTGATTCAGATTAACGACTTTTCAAATGTTTTGTTTGTTTCTTAAAAATTCATGATTTTGTTTGTCGGTCAAAAGGAAGATTTTTACTTTTGATCAAATTTTAGGGCTGGAGTTTATAAAGAAGAAATTAGAACTAACGGTAGGTCTAGGAATTGCTCATGCATTTTGCAACAAGAACTGAAATCATTAGGACAAACAAAACTACTAGTAGGTTAGTTGGAATCAAACCTAATTCTAAGAATCACTCTTAAACAGAAATCTTTACACTTCCCACACAGCCCTCTGCTAAACTCACTCCTTTTCCTAGCAACAAAACTAAATCTAATCGCTTGAATGGATCGATACTATAATTGTTAAAAAAAATGATGAAAACAGATTTTTAAGACCTTTCCATATTTATTAGTGATCTCTTGGATAAGAGTAATTTCTTTTTCAAAGTTCCTCTTGTTTTCTCCTCAGACACTACTTTAACTTTGAAAGATAGCAGGGCATAAAAAGGCATTGATAAATAATGAAAATCATGAATAAGGGTAAGATTTAGATATTCAGATAGTTGAAAGGTTAGCCTTCTTTCATTCAATAGAATGGTTTGAGTTGATCAATTGGCAACTTTTGTACCAATTTCCTTCTACTGAAAGTCAGAATGATCTCGAACCAATAACATCTGGTGAGGATGAATAATTTTGAACTGTGTGGGTCCTTTGAAACCTGGTTTCTAGTAGAGGATGAGCATGAACTGTGGATAGTGGATGGCCCCCCTCTCTTAGGCACATGAGCAAGAGGAAGGTTGAGATCAATTTTTAAACGAAGGCAAATATTTATGTTTTGATCCTTCAGTCCCTCATTAAGGCAGCATTTTATTATAAAACAATCTATCAGGATCAATGAGAGCCTACATGACCGAAAATGAGACCTCTGTCACTTGGCAGTTTAGCTTCTAGGATGGGAAGAACATGCAGAGAGTGATAAAGGGAAGAAAACATAAAGTCCTGTTAATTCTTGGCTATAAAGTGGTCTAAGCTCAGTTTATGTAGGTCTTTGTGTTTATTACGTTATGGGTGGGTGACGAGTACGTTTAAGGTAATTATTGATTTTTGGTGGTTGAATCAAAAAGTGCTTTGCTTATTCAAACTGTTTTTGATGAAAGTTGTGTACCATTCCAGTTGGCTTTGGTTCCTGAATAAAATTTTATTTCTTCTGATGTGCAGGCCTACACAGTTGAGCTGGAATCTTTGGTGTTGCAACTTGAGGAGGAAAATGCACGACTACGAAGAGAAGAGGTAACTCTTCTTGGTGGATAAACAAGATATTCTGGAGCATGAATGGAAAAAGAAGATCAAATTATTAACAGTGGAAACAAGGTCATATGTGGCATATAATTTAAAATGATCTAGGAGTGTATGGTTGATCATGGACAGAACACTGGAGATGTATTTAACACAAGTTCGCATTTGTTTGGAGTTCCACGTTAAGGAATGTGGTATATTTAACCCTTTTTTAATGAGCCATTAATGAAATGTGCTATATGCTGATGATTATTAAATTTTGTTGCACATCTAATTATTATGAATCTATGATTCCTTCATTGTACTGTTCATGCAAGTTTTATTATTTGTGCCACTGCTCCTTATGCATCTCCTTTAAAAGGCTTATATAATAATCTTATTATTTGCCCCATTAATCTTATTATTTGCTTCATTGCTGATTAGTGCATACCTCTTTCCAAGCCATACTCTTAGTTGAGTTATGCTGCTTTACACCATATATAACTAGATTCTTTACATGCTGATAACTACATGGATCAAAAATATCATATTACATTCACATGGCATGCACATTAATGCACTTTACTTAAATAGTAACATGCCATTTCTTCAGACTTCTCTGAATTGTGAATTTTTTTATTGCAGACTGAACACAATGAAGAGAGATTGAAACAGGTTTGTTAATATCTCTGTTTCACGTTTTGGTAAATTTGTAATCATGTTTTTCTGTATGGGTGCTTTGCATACAGAAAGGATGCGTTTCTTGTTCCCTTCTAAACAAAATTGGGAGTCAGTTCTCTCTTTTTGTTGATCCATAGGTAGGTGGTCCAATATTTAAAAAATGGACGAATTCTGTGTAGAACATTGGAATGTGATAAATGCATGTTGAAGCACTTTATTGATTTTGGTTAAACAATGTTTGATAAGATTCTTTCTGACTTTATGTTCTTAACATGAAAGTTTCAATCTACCAAGGGCAAACATAGTGTTTTCTGGGGAAACTAGAGCTTCTCATGCCATGCCTGAGCTTTGGTTTGACTGAGCTCTGCCTCTGAATATCCATTGTGGTTCTCTCTTTTCTGCAGCTCATGGAGAACCTCATTCCGGTCGTGGAGAAGCGAAGACCACACTCCGTTCTTCGGAAGGTACATTCGATGCAGTGGTAGATGTTCTTAATTAGTGATTGTAATAAGAATTTATATAGGTGTAAAAGAGGAAAAAGGAAAATATATTGACTGCTTATGATATTTAACTGTAGTATGAAGTGAGGTTCTTTTGTAAAGGGAAGCCAAAGCTGAGTGCAGGGCTTGAACTCAAATCCAGAAGTTATGTTATTATTCGTATAGTGAGAAATAAGAATCATATAGATAACATGTCAAAATGTTTTCTCCAATTCAATTGGCTTTTATATGACAATTCCAGCATTGTCATCATACCTTATTATTATATCATTTACGCCTTTTGAGTTCTTTACAACTTCATATAATTACAGTTCTGATCACCTATGATCTTTCTAAAGAGGAAATGGGGAGTGCTTCTTTGATCACAGAAACAATAACGGCGACGATATTTATAACCATATCGTCGATTACTTGCTCGTATGATTCGAATACACATCCATTTTTGGGCTTTGCTGTTAGTTGATGGGTCTGAGATTGGATCATATCATTTTTTAATCTTGAGATTGGCTTCTTTTTTTTTTTCTATAAGAGTAAAATTACGTATTATTAAACATCTTAAAATTTTACATTTATTCAAAAGTTTCAAATTTTTAATGAAAATTTTTAATTCAATCAAAAAATATATTAAATTGGTTTCACGTTAAATATAATAGTTTTAAAATTAAGTAACAGATTTTAAATTTTTTAAAAATGATTGGATATGATTATAATTGAAATATTGCCCTTTTTTTTAAAAGCATTTTTAGAGAATGCTAAAAAAGAGTTTTTACTGTCAATCAGAACAGAAAAGCTGTTTTGTTTACTTGACAGAAAGGAAAATTATATAATTAGCTAAAGAAAGTAGTTCCGGACATATTCTTTAGAAGGATAAGATGATATTCTATAGGTGTATTGACAAAATAGGTGACTCCTACATCGAAATGACCTGCATAGTTAACCAATTAGTCAGTATATTTGTTACTCTCTCGATAAATATGTCAATGGGACGACATTATTTTTATAAAGAGAGGACTTCTAAACATCATATGAATCCAATATGTTCTTTTAAATTATTTACAGATCATTTTCCATTATAAGAAGATTATGCAATGATTAAACCCTTCCCACTTTAGAAGTTTCAAATATCTAATTTTTTTAACTTTTTGTTTTAATTTATTTTAATAATTTTATTGATAAAAATTGATTAATTAATTAGTTAATTTTTATAAATTAAAATAAATCAAATAATTTTATTTAATAATATTTTTATTAAAATTTAAAAATTTAAAAATAATAAAAATATTTTTAATTCTTTAATTTTATTTAATCTTTATTTAATTTTATATGATTTAATTCTAATTAAACTTGAAAATTTAAAATTCTTGTTTTATTGGTTTAATTTTGGTTCAATTTTTAAAATATAAGATAAAATTTTAAACTTAAAATATCGTGAATTTAATAAAATAAATATCTCAAAATTTACAAATATAACAATTAAATTTGTGTTAGATTAAGTTCTCAATATTTATGAATTTTATAATAAAGTCAAACTAAATAAAGCAAATATATTTGTTAACATCATTAAGCTCTTTTATACGAGTTATGAAAAATAGAAAACAGCTGCGTATCAGAGGAAAGCCAGCAAGTCATGCATAAAGTAAATAACAATAAAAAGTAAAAAAGGAAAGAAGAAGAAGAAGGACAAATCTGGAATCAGAAACCCTAAGGCCGAAGCCAAACAGACGAAGAAGACGAAGAGAACTACACGAACCAAACACCCCAAAACCCTTCATTTTCTCTCCTTAAGCTACTTCTTCTTCTTGTGGGCCAAAACTACGAATGTTTGCTGGTTCTCTGATTCTTCTCAACGACATGCACTTCCGCGATTTGATTTGGAAGTAACAAAGGAAAGAAAAAGAAGAAGAATACAACCACAATGGCGTCTAAAGGGCCTAGGTCTAGGCTAGATCACGATTCTAGAACTCGCCGTCAAAAGGTGATATTTCTCTTTTTTACGTTTCTTTAGGTGTTGTAGTGCAGTAAGGAAGGCAGTCATTTTCTTTGGTTTGAATGGTTTTTAGCTAATGGGTTGGGTTAGCGTCAATCTGCTCTATTTTGCTCGGCGTAAAGTTGGGGTTTTTAGTTGGAGAAAGCTTGTCTCTTGTTTTTTTTTTCCGTTTTTGATCTTTTTGTTCATTGTATGGGGTGACAGGATCGCTTGAATTCTTCATTGTACTTGGATTGCTGCATTTGGTTTATGGATACTTGTGATCTTTCGTTTCTTTCTCTTGGTTTTGGGACATAGGGTTACTAATTTATTGATCAAGAAAAAAACCAAGACTCAGTAGGCAGAGATGGCGGTGCATGTGTTTAAACTGTTTTTGAAATTCTTGGGGTTTGTGGAATATAGTTGATGGAAGTTACTTGGGTTATTTGCAATTCTGTGAACTAATATATCTACCTCCTGTGTTTATGAAGAAGTTATTCTTGTTGCTTGCTTTTCTTTTAAATGCACATCTTCTGAATTAAAACTTGTTCCTGCTAGTATATATACTGTCATTTAATTGATATGGCATACCACTCACATGAGAAGAAGAAATAATTTGCTATTTGCCTTCCCGAATATGTTCATTATTATTCTTCATTGTGATATCATGGTTCAATTTTCTCTTGCTTGTATTGGATTCTGTTGTCTTGATAGTGTGAAACGCAGCAAAATTATTTTTCTAGGACTAAATTCAAGGAGTAGAAAGGATTTCTTAGGCCGTAGGTTTTGTCTTGTTAACTAATGGTAGAAGATGCCGCTTCACCTTATAAGTTTAAAATATGCTAGTGACTGAGTCTCTGATTAGTTGGTGCCAGCCTTTTCTCTCTCTTTTTATCTTTCATTTTATGATTTAAATCCAATTGTAGGCACTTGAAGCTCCAAGGGAGCCCCGTCGTCCTAAAACGCATTGGGATCATGTTTTGGAAGAGATGATTTGGTTGTCAAAGGTAATTGACCAGTTGAGGTCTTCAAGATTTGATTGTTTCGGTCGTTACTTTGAAGGGAATAAGCTTTATCTGCATATTTTGTGAGTTCTTGTTCGTAATCAAGCTTGTTGTCTGCAGGATTTTGAGTCTGAGAGGAAGTGGAAATTGGCTCAGGCGAAAAAGGTTGCATTGAGAGCCAGCAAGGGCATGGTAGATCAGGTCACCAGGGGTGAAAGGAAATTGAAGGTTCTCCTTTTCTTGGACCTATTTCGCTGGAAATTATAATAGGTTACCTGTGAAAGGGATTGCATTAATTGAAGAATGGACTGACATTGGCCATGGATTTTAGAAATCAACAAGTAGAATATGAATTTCACTATCAGCATTTATCTATATGATTGTTAATGTGAGCTTTTCACGGTGCTTAGGAAGAGGAACAACGTTTGCGAAAAGTTGCACTTAACATTTCTAAGGATGTGAAGAAGTTCTGGACTAAAATAGAAAAGCTGGCAAGTATCCTTTATTGCTTCATGTTGTGGGAAATTTTATTGCTTGTGCAAGGGTTTGAAACTGTATAGTTGTTTCTCCAGGTACTTTATAAGCACCAGATGGAGCTCGATGAGAAAAAGAAAAAGGCACTTGATAAGCAGCTCGAGTTTCTTTTAGGACAAACTGAGAGGTGATTCTAGGTTGTCTCCCTTTAATATAATGGAGCTTGGTCCATGTATTTTTTTTGGTTTGTAGGTAATTGATTGTTCTTGGGTTACATTTAGGTACTCTACAATGTTAGCAGAGAATCTAGTGGATAAGCCATATTTGCCACATCCTGTGCTGAATCAAACGGGTATCTCTGAGAGGGAAAGTGACGAAAAAGATAGTGACGGGCCTTCCAAGTCTAGTGATGGTAAGCAGAGGCTTATTTATATAAATCTTTTAGTATCGTTACTAAGATGATGCTTGGTAGGAAGTAATGGACAGTACAAGTTAACTGCCTTTTAATGGAACCATCCATTTTTTACTTTGATTAGATAAAAAATGTCTGAAGTTACCTACTAGTGCGGTTATCAAAGATGGTGCAATGTATAATTTGAAAAACAGGTTGGTTAAGTAACTTAATAGTTAAATCATTAATCCAATTATAGTATATAAATAGAAAATTAATGATTTGTTGGAGAAAGATCACTAAATTATCTTTTCATTAATTCAAATTAAAAGTGATTCATAATGGTAACAGTAGAAGACTGGATCCGACAATAACAGAATTATGTGTTTTTATTTAATTTCAAACAGAATATTAAAACTGGTTCATAATGGTGTCAATAGAAGATCAGATACGATAATAATAGAATAATGCCAAACAACTCTGAACAACATTTAATTTCAAATTTTTAAATTGATTGTTGCAATATAATGCTATAATTTAATGTTAGTCCAAGTGATATCTGTAATCTAACTTAATAATTATTATATGAATAAATAAATCAAACTTAATAGTTAAGTATATATTTAATTACAATTTGTTCAAACCACAATGGAATGTGATTCACTGTTTGCTCTTCTATTAGATTTTTTATTTTACACATCATCCAAAATATCCTTAATTGGTTTTGCAGAAATATAAGGTATATCTTCTTATCCATATTCCTTTCTTTGTTATTCCAGAGCCTCAATTGTATGCTGCTGAAAATGATGAGGACTTTGATTTGCAATCAGAGGATGAATCTGTGAGTTTCTATTTTTCTCTATGCATTTTTGTATTATTTTGAATGCCACAAAACCCTTCACATAAGGAGTAACCTAGAAAATGTATTCACAACTTACAAAAGCTGTGTAATTCAAAAATTGTGATTATTGTTAGAGCATCATGACCCTAGAAACAATTAGATGAGTCTTTACTTTGTCATGGGCATTTTCCGTTTGATCTTGGAAACACAAATAATGGGGCATATTGGGTTCCATTGTAAGCTACTTCTATCTGATATAGAGTTAACTATAAATTTTGGAATACATCCCCACAAGTACTCCAAAAAAGCTACTTCTATAATTAAACTGTGATCAATTTTTGTTTTCCAAAGAAAATACACTGAAGTCTTTGGAGGATGACCTTCTGCAGCCTCAAATCCTCAGCAAAATTCCATCAGGAGCAGTGATGAGTCATCATATCTTCATATTCTTTGAGCTGGAAAGATCTTTATTGCTTATGAGATAATCTTATGTACCTTTTTAAGGATCACATCTTTTTGAGAAAATATTCGTGTTGAAATAAGATTTATCAAATTTTAAAAATAGTTAAAGATCTATTGCTAAGATACAAGTTGGGATAACCTCTTTTTCAGTCTCCGTCTTATCCTGCTTTCATGTCTCAATTCTTCTGTAAAATGGTTTTATTCATGTTTTAATCTTCAAAATTCCAATCAAGTTCATCCTGTTAACTTTTACCAAATTTAGAAAACAACATTTTGTCTTTTCAGCCACCCATCATGTATTTTTGTTGTAATTATCTTAGTTTCCTTTTACTAAATATGTTCCTCAGTTGCTCAGTTGTAAGTAGATGAATTGAGTTCTGTAACAGAATTAACTGGAAATACTTGGTTCTAAGGATAAAAAACAGAACTGTCTATTGGATTTAACTGAGAAGACTTCATTACTATGCCTTGGATAGTCGACTTCCGTAAAAAGAAAGGTCAGAGAATTAAAATAGTTCGCTTCTATAAATATTACTAAAATCTGATTGTTCCATGAGGAATATAACATTTGAAAGAGAGAGAATGATTGGATTGAGGTAGATGTAGCTTGAGAAATTCATTGTCCCTATTTTGTTTATTATTTTGATGATTTGAACTATGAATTCTGATTTGCAATTATTTATGTTGGTGTTATTAAGCTACATTGATCCAATTTTTCCGTGAATTCTATGAAACCTATGATCTTGTTTTCTCCATGTATTTTTACTGCCATGAGATTATAATTGACATTTGGTGATCTTGTTCTAGGAAGATGATGAGCACACTATTGAGGAAGATGAGGCTCTTATAACTGAAGAAGAGAGACAAGAAGAATTGGCAGCTTTGCAGAATGAAATTGATCTCCCAGTTGAGGAATTGCTTAAACGTTATTCGGTAAAGGAAGGTGAGTTGATTTCACTCTTTCTGAGTTTTGGGACATGGAGTTTGCTCTACAAGTTTGTTCTGGAATTGATTTTGTTGATTATGTGAGATGCTGCATAAGGAATCAAATTTTGAAATATTGTGTTTATGGGTTTCTTTTTCAATAGTCCATTTCTTTGGTTATCTGTCTCTTCTATGTTTCGGGGTCGAATAATGAAAGCAGTTTTGTTTTTCTGCAGTGTATTCTTTTAATTATTCTTTTTGTTGATACCTGATATTGCAGTTAGTGGAGTTAGTGATTCAGAGAAGTCTGAAACCAGAGCCACTCCCTTTACAGTGAAGGAAACCTTTGGTGAGACTAAGAAACTCTGATTGACTGATATTACATTAAACTTAACAAATCTCAGGATTATTAAAGATGAAACTTCTGCAGAAAAGGGAAATGATCATTCTGATGTTAAAGATGGTGACATGAAAAGCACACTTGTTGGTGGTCGTCGTTGTGTAAGTTGTATGTGTTTATGGTTTCCAGTTTTTTATTATTAAGTCAGTTCAATGGGCTCAGCATAATATCTATTTGTTTACTGTAGGCCGAAAATAATGGAGCCTTGTCCAAATCAGAACATGTAGTTGATTTTGCAAGTTATGAAAGCAGAGATCGATCAGAAAATTTTGGGAAGCCAATAAAACAGCATAGTATGCCTTATGACTTCAATGAAGAACAGGTAAAGGCTGTGCACATCATTGAGTGTGCGCATATGCACCTATACATACTAATGTGTTTTCTCTTTGCTTTAAAATGTGTGTACTGTTGGCCTTTTTAATTCTTTTCCTTCATATTCTGTTGACTACTACTTGCGCCGCATGCCTAAATTATTATGAATTTTCTCATTGAAATTTGGTATGAAATTGTTGACCTTTATGATTTTCCATATGATTTAAATATCCTAACTATCCATATTGCTAATGTTGTTAATTACCGTGTATGGTTTGTTTCTTGCAATTTTTGGTAGTTATATATATATATATATATATATATATATTCAGGAGTGTCTAATCCTTAATTACATGATAACCCCAGAATATATAATATATAATAAGATAAAATGGAGAAACAGAATGTCCAATCCTTAATATGTAATCATATAGCTAGCTTCTTTAGGTCCGGTTTTTATCTTGAACTTCTCATAACATGTTTTCTCCAGTATATCTTAACAACATACCTTCTGACTGTCTAACCCTATTGTTTTCCTTTAGGAGCTATGAATAGTTGTTTGACCAACGAGTTTCGCTACGTACCATTAGTGCTAATATTGGTATATTTGGGGTGATGAAAGAAATAATGGATTAGTCCTTTATAGGCATTTTTTTGGTTTTGTTGGGGGAGGGGTTCAGAAATACTTATGGTAACCATTTGAGCCGATGAGATTGGTAATATTATTCATTAACATATTGAGCAATATAATAGGGAAATAAAGATTGTAAATACCGGTACCATACTTCAAGTAGGCGATGGGATTGCTTGATTTATGTTCTTGATGAAGTAATGGCAGGGGAATTAGTAGAATTTGAAGAAAGTACTATAGGCATTGCTTTGAATTTGGAATCCGATAATGTTGGGGTTGTATTGATGGGTGACGGTTTTGATTGTTTTGTTCCTTTATGATGCCTACACATTCAGTATTTGCATTATCTGAGATTATATACTGTTCCTATGCTTAACATCATTTGCTTGTTCCCTATATGATGTAGGAAGATGGTGATTTTGTACTTACTACTGGGGAGGAAAAGGTACTTAATGTGGTAGCTTGTCTTTCATTATGCAGCACTTTATCTGTTTATGACTCATTGTAATTGCTTAAGCACATTGTATTTGCAATTGTCCCAACATAATGATTTGGTGCTCTGAAGGTTAGATATATGTACTGATATTGACTATCTTATTTCTAATTTACCAGGGTTTCTTCTGTTTGCAATAGTTATAGTTATCTGTTGCTCAATGACTGCATCTGTCCATTCTCTTATGGTTTATCTTCCTTTTTCGTTTGAGAAGTTTTGGGTACTGAAGAAGTGGTAGTTGATATGAGAAATGACATTACTCTTTTTCCAGTGAAAGTTCAAGCAAAACAATCTCTGCTTGTGTTTATGTGGCTTACATGGGTTTGCAAAATGTCTTAACATTTATCATTTGGCTTCAATGATCAGGATGATGAGACAACCTTGTCAGAGGAGGATGAACTGGCGAAAACAGATCCAAAAAATGCTATAGATGAGGTAAGAGTGCTTCATATATATCTTGTTCTTTAGCTTTGATGGTTTTATAGATGGCAAGGGTAGCTAATGACTGTTATGAAATTATTTAGGACTTCTGAAGTGCTTGTTGTTTGATTGCTTATTTGATACGTGAGCTGAATATAGCTACTAATTAACAGGTATCATTACTGCAAAAGGAGAGTGAAATTCCTGTGGAAGAATTGCTTGCAAGGTATAAAAAGGTAGGTTAAACTGACTGTTTTTGCTAATTAGATGTGGCATATCCATTTTGGTTGCCATGCATCACTGATGTTTTTTAAATAGGAGTGCAGCAACAGTGAAGTTTCAGAGGATGAATCTGAATATGAATCCGCTTTGTCAGAGAATGAGGTAGAACCCAAAGAAGGTGAGGATGCTAAGCTGAATCACCAAGAGAACTCTGTTAATGAATCTGTTTTACCTGGTGAATCCTTGCAAGATCTACATCCTCTTGTTGAAGAACAAGTATGTGGAGATGAAAATATCTCAGAAAGAATGGACAGTGAAGACAGGATTGCTGATGCTGCTGCAGCTGCAAGATCTGCACAGCCAACAGGCAATACATTCTCCACAACTAAAGTGCGCACCAAGTTTCCTTTCCTTCTTAAATACCCTCTCCGTGAGTATCAGCATATTGGTCTGGATTGGCTTGTTACAATGTATGAGAAAAGATTAAATGGTATTTTAGCTGATGAAATGGGGCTTGGCAAGACTATCATGACTATTGCTCTGCTTGCTCACCTGGCATGTGAAAAAGGAATTTGGGGTCCCCATCTCATTGTAGTTCCAACAAGTGTCATGCTTAATTGGGAAACAGAGTTCCTTAAATGGTGCCCTGCTTTTAAGATTCTAACCTACTTTGGCAGTGCAAAGGAGCGCAAGTTTAAGAGGCAAGGTTGGATGAAACCAAATTCTTTCCATGTCTGTATTACAACTTACAGATTGGTAATACAGGATTCTAAGGTCTTCAAGAGGAAGAAGTGGAAATATTTGATTTTGGATGAAGCCCATCTGATAAAAAATTGGAAATCTCAAAGATGGCAAACTCTTTTAAACTTCAATTCCAAGCGACGTATTCTACTAACTGGCACCCCCCTTCAGAATGATCTCATGGAACTCTGGTCACTAATGCATTTCCTGATGCCTCACATTTTTCAATCTCATCAAGAATTCAAAGATTGGTTTTGTAATCCAATAGCAGGAATGGTTGAAGGACAAGAAAGAGTGAACAAAGAAGTCATTGATCGTCTACATAATGTTCTCCGTCCATTTATATTACGTCGATTGAAAAGGGATGTAGAGAAGCAGCTTCCCCTAAAACATGAGCATGTCATTTCTTGTAGACTTTCAAGAAGGCAGCGGAACTTGTACGAGGACTTCATTGCTAGTTCGGAGACGCAAGCCACACTTGCTAGTGCCAACTTTTTTGGGATGATTAGCATTATAATGCAACTTCGTAAAGTCTGCAACCATCCTGACTTATTTGAAGGTCGCCCAATTATTAGTTCTTTTGATATGGCTGGTATAGACATTCAATTAAGTTCTTTGGTTTGTTCAATGCTTTCATCTGGTTCCTTTTCAACTGTAGACCTCCATAATTTGGGTCTTCTTTTTACTGATTTGGATTTTACCATGACTTCTTGGGAGAGTGATATGGTAAAAGCTATTGAAACCCCTGGAATTTTGATCACGGAGCGTGTGAACGTTGATAGCATAGATGAAATTGGGCCTAGATTTAAACATTGCAAGAGGTTTCCTGAAACAAACATATTTGAAGAGATAAGGAAGGCAGTAGTGCAGGAGAGGCTACAAGAAGCAAAGGAACGAGCAGCATCTGTTGCATGGTGGAATTCCTTGAGGTGTCAGAAAAGGCCTGTGTACTCAACAACCATGCGTGAACTTCTCACATCGGAGCTTCCTGCTCATGCTATTCATAGAAAAAAGGTTGATGGAAAATCTTATTTATTCTCTTCTAAGCTAGCTGATCTTGTTCTTTCACCCATTGAACGATTTCAGAGGATGATTGATCTTGTCGAGTCTTTTATGTTTGCAATACCAGCTGCACGAGCCCCAATACCTTATTGTTGGTGTAGTAGTAAGGCAGATACTTCTGTTTTTCTGCATCCAACTTACAAGGAAAGATGTTCTGAAATGTTGTTGCCTCTACTCTCACCTATTAGACCTGCAATTGTACGGAGGCAAGTTTATTTTCCTGACAGACGACTAATTCAGTTTGATTGTGGTAAGTTGCAAGAGCTTGCAATTTTGCTCAGAAGGTTAAAATCAGAAGGTCATAGAGCATTGATATTCACCCAAATGACTAAGATGCTTGATGTTTTGGAGGCTTTCATAAATTTGTATGGGTACACCTATATGCGTTTAGATGGATCCACTCAGCCAGAGGAGAGGCAAACGTTAATGCAAAGATTCAACACTAATCCCAAAATCTTCTTGTTCATTTTGTCTACACGTAGTGGGGGTGTTGGCATCAATCTAGTAGGGGCAGATACAGTTATATTTTATGATAGTGACTGGAATCCTGCCATGGATCAGCAAGCTCAAGATCGTTGCCATCGAATAGGGCAGACTCGTGAAGTGCATATCTACAGGCTAATCAGTGAGAACACTATAGAAGAAAATATCCTAAAGAAAGCGAATCAGAAGCGTGCTCTTGACGATCTAGTTATACAGAGTGGTGGCTACAACACTGAATTTTTTAAGAAGCTCGATCCCTTGGAATTGTTCTCTGGACTTAAAGCCCTTCCAGTCAAGAATATTCAAAAGGAAAAGAACCACCATAATGGAAACGGGATTTCCTTGTCAAATGCAGATGTTGAGGCTGCTTTAAAATATGCTGAGGATGAAGCAGATTACATGGCTTTGAAGAAGGTAGAGCAGGAAGAAGCTGTGGACAACCAAGAGTTTACTGAAGAAGCCATTGGGAGATTGGAGGATGATGAGTATGCGATTGATGATGATGTAAAAACTGATGAACCTGCTGACCTGGAGATGACACCTTATAATAGAGAAAGTGTTGTAAATGTTGATCCAGTTGTTCCCTTTGAAGAGAAGACTTTAACTTTTGCTAGCAACGAAGACGATGTTGACATGTTGGCTAATGTCAAACAGATGGCTGCAGCGGCAGCTGCTGCTGGACAAGCTATCTCATCGTTTGAGAATCATCTACGTCCAATTGATAGGTACGCAATACGATTTATGGAACTCTGGGATCCAATAATAAACAAAGCCGCAATAGACTCTCAAGCTGAGTTCGAGGAGGCTGAATGGGAACTTGATCGCATTGAGAAGTATAAAGAGGAAATGGAAGCTGAGATTGACGACGATGAGGAACCGCTTGTTTATGAAAGTAAGCATTTGTTGTTTGAATAATTCTCTATTTTTGTTTCTTCATGAATCCGAGCATGTTTTGCATTTTTTATTTATGAGGAAATTGGGTGTAGCTTGTTTGTTAGTATGCGTCAGGTAAGGTTGTTTGCGATTTCTGTATTTTCAATTTTCGTGCATAAAGTAAATTTTTAGTACTTCTCTACGAGTATTTAAATTGTTTTACATCTCATTATTTCAAAGGCATTTCCTGATGAATTTGAAATTCTGTTAGATGCTCTATCCATACTAAGCATTGGTTTGTAAAATGATATTAGGATGGGATGCTGATTTTGCTACTGAGGCCTACAGACAGCAAGTGGAGGCCTTAGCTCAACATCAGGTGAATAGCTTTACTAATACGATGATAGATATTGGGTGTGTTTTTAACAGCTGAGTAATCTCTTTGTTCGTTTGGGGGTTCTAATTTTTGTGTTTAATGATATTTAGTTGATGGAAGAACTGGAGGCTGAAGCTAATGCAAAGGAAGAGGAAGAAAATGGAGATTTTGAGACTACGATGTAAGATTATTTGAATTCATCCTTAGTTCTTATGTTGGGAGTTATTGCTCTTTCTTGGTCAATAGTGTTTAAAATCTAAGTACAAGAGGACTATATTTTAAGATACATCTTGGAGTTCTTTATAACTTTTAATGCAAACCATATGGATTTCCTTGAAAAGCCATAATTCAATGGAGGCCTTGTTATAGTTAGTATACAAAAGAATGATGATGATTAATAATGTATAATGGTGTTGGAAATCAGTAGCATATAAAGCATATTTCCTTGCATCTAGATATTGGTACTTTGAAGAGCGAGACTTGTTAAGATATTTTGTATTCTCTAAGCAGGAATGAATTGTCGAGCAATCCTAAACCAAAATCTAAGAAGAAGACAAAAAAAGCGAAGTTCAAATCTCTGAAGAAAGGATCTTTGACTTCTGAAATGAGACATGTGAAAGAAGAGCCATCAGTGGAAACTTTGTCCATGGATGATGATACAACTGATGTCACTTGCTCAGATTCAGTGTCGGTATATTCAAATGTTCATAAAAAGCGCAAGAAAGAAGAGGTCACTTGTGCTGTTGAAGCTGAGAAGATCTTAGGGAAGAAGTCTAAGAAATTCAAGATGACCCGTAGTGATATGTGCCCTCCAGATTTGGATTTGAGTATGTCTAAGCTGCGAGAACATTATACAGATGTTACTGATCTTGAGCAGAGACCAGCAAACAGGAGCAAAATGGGGGGGAAAATCTCCATTACAGCAATGCCAGTAAAGCGGGTGTTGACAATAAAATCAGAGAAGTTAAAAAAAGGGAATGTTTGGTCAAAAGATTATGTTGCACCGCCCGATTCATGGTTGGCACAGGAGGATGCAATAATATGTGCTGTTATTCATGAATATGGCCCCAATTGGAACTTGGTTAGTGATACACTCTATGGAATGACTGCTGGAGGGTTTTACAGGGGAAGATATCGCCATCCTACCCATTGTTGTGAGAGATATAGGGAACTGATCCAAAAATATATTTTATCTGCATCTGAAAATCAGATTAATGATAAGACAGGCAACGTGGGGTCTGGCAAAGCCATCCTTAAGGTTACTGAGGTAAATGGAAATAATCATTTAAAATTTCATTTTATCTTGTGCATTCTTTATGAGGAAATTAGTTCTGCTGAGGACATTCAATGATTCTTGCAAACAATTTGGCGTATAAAATTAGAGATAAATAGAAGTTGGTACTCCGGAGTTATGCCATTTGGACTTTCAAATTATCTTTTGTCTTATTGATGCTGGGGATTAGTAACATTGTATGCTGACCCGTGGTCTTGTGAGGAGATATCAATAAACGTTATTCTTATCTTCCTCGCACATTTCACTTATAGGCATAGTTTTTGCTGAGTTCCTGGCTTCAAGTGGTACAGCAGAGCTTTGATTTCAAAGAAAATGTGTTGACATATTTCATTTTTACAGGACAATATTCGAATGCTATTAAATGTTGCTGCTGAACAGCCGGATAATGAGTTACTTCTCCAGAAGCACTTTACTTTCCTACTTTCGTCCATCTGGAGGATGAGATCTCGCATTGAGCATTCTCAAAATCTCTCATATTCTCGGAATGGTCTTTATTATGGCGGAGGGTATATAAATTCTTATGCTAATCAAGTATCTTCAAATTTAACGAAGGAACCTCAAAGAAGGATGAAGTTCACCAATTTGGAGCAATGCAAATTGCTAGTGGCTGCACTTCATGACTCGAACAACAGACGTCTAGATGATGCAGCCTCTCTTCCCAGCCAGATAGAAGATGCTCCAGCTATCAGTGAACATCTCGAAGTAACATTGGAGTTTCAACAGCAGGAAACTGATTCTATGTTTCCAGTGCCTCCTGTCCTACATTTGTCAATACCAGGCTCAGACCGACAAGCATCTGTGGACGAGGATGTTAAAGACCATATTCTAAGAACTTCCACAAACATGGCTGAGAGTCGATTCAGGTATGCTTCTTGGAACATCCACATTCTTGATCATCTGTTGGAACACTAAGTCATGATTTTTTTATGGGAGAAATTGTGCCATGGAACCTGTTTGTCCAAGTATGTTGCAAATTCAGTAAAGAGCACTACTATGATATTGGGATTCCTGGAAATTGTTTATCAGTAGATGTTATAATGCATTTAGCTCAAGTTTTTTGATCTTGGAAAAGTGATGTTTGCTCCAGTTCTCTGATATAATGTGATTCATATCGGTTTTATAGTGATGGGTTGAGTGCTTGATGAACTTGTTAATAAAGCCTACCTTTTTTAACCTTAGGGAGGCGGCAAGGTCTTGCAATGAAGACGGCCTTGGTTGGCCATCAAGTGCTTTTTCACCAAGTGATGCCAAATTGCGCTCATCTTCAAAATTAACACCTTTGGGTAAGCACAGGCTTGCTGTTTCTGACTCCATGAAGACCCCTAGATCAAAGTTGAAGAGAACTTCAGTGGAGCATGGTGAGCTGCGCAACCTGTTTGCTGATTCTGCCGCACAGCCATTTCGGACAGTCTCATCTAGTGATCCAAATTTGAGGTTTGACTTGGCATTGGCCGACATTGACAATGGTTGGACTTATGAGAGTGATAGTGTATGTATTCCATGTGTAGATGAGGAGCATCCTTTTGCATTTCAATGTTCCGAACCTCTCCCGCATGACTATGTTCCTGGTTTTGTCTCGGGGCTGGAAGATTTTTCGTCATTGCCAGAATATACTGACATCGGGTAGCTTAGTGACACACACAGCGTGTGTGAACTGAATTTTTGGGGGATTGATGCTTCCGCAGCTGGAGGTGGGAAGAAGGGACCTTATTGAGTTCTTTCTTCTTTGGCTTGGTGAAATAACCAAAAGAAACTGTGGCATCATTGTTCCTGTGATGTTGGAAAACATATTTAAAAAGTGATGTCTGATGCACAGTTTTGCTTTGCCAATCAAGAGGGAGTGTGCTCTGATCAGATTGTGGTCTCAAAAAGTATGAAATTTAGGATCAGATTCAGAGGGGTTCCAGCTGGGGGAGATGGAGAATCTGTAAATTGTAAAATAATCTTCTAAGGCTCAATTATTTTTTGGGATGTGCCAATTTTCCGAATATTATCTTATCTTTTGGCATCTTCCCACGTAGAATTAGAATGGAACAGTAAGGAAAGGTAGTAATTAATAGTCATTAAATGAAATTAGAGCATCAAAGCACTTGCTGCTCCTATTAGAATTATAGCTTGGTAATTTTCTTATGCTTGGTGCTTGTGATTTTGGATAAAAAGAAAACAGATTATATGGTGTTAAATTTTTTAAATTTTTAAAAATTTGTGTCTAAATTAAAAATTAAAAGTTTAAAAATTTTGATAATTTAAAATCTGTTATTAAAGAGAAAAAAAGCACATTTATATTTAATTTAAATGTTTTTACAATTTATTTAAATTTAATTAATAACTAATTTGTTTGTGTAATAATTTGTTTTATCTAATTTATATTGACTAAACTGTTTAAGAGCAAAACTGTTTTTGAAACTAGAGAAAATATGGGAGAAATTTGATTTTATCAGCTGATTTGACCAATAAATTGTATTAGTTTATTTGTTGGAGATGTTTAATAAAATTAGCTATTTATATATAAAATGACTTATAAGGATATGACT
>JAOQMP010000209.1:1803616-1817308 GCA_027563575.1 Erythroxylum pedicellare | reverse complement strand
TTCGGGAAGGTCCCGGGAATTAAAAATTTTTGTTTCCGCTGCTGGAACATGTGATGTTCCTCCCGGGATTTCCTACACATACCTTTGGGGATGTTCTTTTATCGTTCGAACAGATCACTATAGTCTCAAGTATTTACTTGAACAGCGGTTGTCCACATCCCCCCAACAACATTGGCTTATCAAGTTAATGGGATTCAATTTTCGAGTGGAATATAAGGCTGGTCGGCTGAACACTGCAGCAGACTCTTTGTCATGACGTGAAGAAGATTGTGGGTTGTTGTACCCAATATCTCAACCACAGGTTGTCTTGTTCGATGAGATATGAGCAGAGATTCAAAATTCAGCCACTTTACTGGAAATTAAATCAAGAATTGAGCAAGTAACATCAGAACCGGGTTGGTCCTTGCGTGATGGAATGGTGTTCTTTCGAGATCGCATTTACCTGTTACCAACCTCTTCCTTGATCAGTGCTATATTATCAGGAATCCATGATAATACTCATGAAAGAGCTAACAAAACGTTACAGCGAATTCGCAAGGATTTTTATTGGTCGGGCATGAAGAACACCATCAAGGAATATGTCGCGGCATGCGTAGTTTGTCAACGAAATAAAGCTGAACATTATAGTCCAGTTGGATTACTTCAACCGTTTCAATTACCTCACCAGGTTTGGTCGGATATATCAATGGATTTTATTGACGGGTTACCAAACTTGTTGGGTAAAACTGTATTATTTTTGGTGGTTGATTGATTCTCAAAATATGCTCACTTTATTCCATTGGCACATCCGCACAATGCTTGCACTATTGCACGGGTATTCCTTGAAAATATTGTACGACTACATGGCATTCCTGAATCTATTGTTAGTGATCGAGATACCCTTTTCACAAGTACCTTTTGGAAGGAGTTGTTACGTTTATGCGGAATCAATCTTAATTTCTCCTCCGCATATCACCCACAATCTGATAGGCAGACCGAGGTGGTTAATCGAATCATTGAAATGTACTTGCGTTGCCTTGCTGGAGATCGACCTAAGAAGTGGGTTGAATGGATTCCTTTGGCTGAATTTTGTTACAACACGTCCTTCCACACAACCCTTAAAACATCTCCATTTCACATAGTATGTGGCAGGGAGCCTTCGAGTTTGACATCTTATGTTGCAAGAAATTCTAAAGTAGATGCGGTGGATCAAGCACTTCTTGATCGTGATGAAGCTTTAGTTGCAATTCGTACCAACTCCAACAAGCACAACAACGAATGAAGAACATCTATGACAAAGGACATCGTGATATGGCATTCTCTCTTGGTACCTATGTGTGGTTGCGTTTACATCCTTATCATCAAAAGACAATTGCCGGCCACATTAAACATAAACTTGCACCCAAGTTCTATGGACCTTTTCGGGTGGCAAAACACATTGGTACCGTAGCATATCAACTAGAGCTTCCCTTGGACTGCAAGCTGCATAATGTTTTTCACGTATCTTTGTTGAAGCCTTTCAAGGGTGAGATACCCGGGGAGCCACCAGCGCTACCCCCGCTTGAAGAAGGTCGAGTTGTGATCAGTCCTATGGCCCATTTGCGGTCTTAGTTGAATAGAGGTCGTTGGGAAATTTTAATACAGTGGAATGGAGGTGCGATAGAGGATGCTACTTGGGAAGATGTCTCGGAGTTCAAAATGGCATTTCCGAACTTCAAGCATGAGGACAAGCTTTTTATGGAGAAGGGGAGTAATGTAACGGATGCATTCGTGGGACAAAAATATGAACGACGCAAAAGTTTACTGCCTAAGATACTGATGCCGTGTGTGAAATAAGGAATCCTAGGTGGTCTAATTTTTTTTCTTTCCAGTTATGTTCTGTTACTTATTTATTTTTTGACCATAGGAGTTTCATTAGGAAAGGGAGTCTATTAAGGATTCTGAATCCTTGCTTAATTGGGAATTCTAGTTGGCAGTAGGAGTTTATTTAGGAAAGGGAGTCTATTAAGGATTTCTAGTTGGCAGTAGGAGTTTGTTTAGCTAGGAATTCTATTTCTATTATTCTTCTTGATTGTTAGGAGATTTCCCTATAACAGGGAGTTATTCAGCAATAAAGGAAAGAAGCAGAATTTATTAGAAATCACGAGATCTGAAACTCTCTCTCTTAACGAGTTTCAAGGTTGCAGCTCCCTTCGACGAGCTGTGTTGGATTACCCATTATAGGTATATCCAGGAGGAAGAACAAGGGTAAAAACCCTTTGTTGGGAGAAGAATCTCCGGTTAATCGTCCGGTGACGCGATCCCAGACTCGGGACCGTAACAGGCCCTTTTCTATCAAAAGAGTCCTTTTGAATGAAGTGGAAAAAAGACAAGCTATTATCAATAATCATCTGGTCAAACTCGCCACCAAATTGGAGGTCCTTATATACAAGTTTTTGATGGGCTTGATTTGGCAAGATATTGAAGAATAAAGTGTCAAGAAGAATTCAATAACATCATGTAGCAATCTCACCAGTGGTCCAGCTTAGATTAATGAGTTGAGAACATGTTTTCAGGTTACATGTAATTAACAACACATTCCCATCTCACCAGTAAAGATGAATAACTAGACAACATGTTTTCAAGTTACCTCTCAGAACAAGGAATTACCTTTTCTCCTCTCAACTTGTAAAGGAGAAGATTCAGCACTCTGTAATCAAACGATTTCAGATGTATGGCTTTCATAACATCTTCCACAGAGATCTGAAAACCAAGTTAATGCTTATGAGAAAGGAAAAGCAAATTGAGCTGCTTTCTAATATTTTAACCTAATCTTTAGAATCACTAGAGAAAGAATTGCTTGAAAACTTTCTACTGGATAGAAGTTGTAGCATTATAGTAATCTTATTTAATTCAGAAGAGATTAACTATAAGAAAAGGAAAGATCAATTGGTAATCAACTGAAACGATAATATAATACATACATAATGGAGGGTTAAATACTCTAAACTGATTCAGTGGAGAAGCTAAAAATCCTAATCATTAGTTTCCATTGTACGTCATTGTTTTGTAAATGCACAAAGGGTTAGCCTATAATTTCATGTTCGTAGGACACAGTGATATCTCTAGGAAGATTTTATAGTTATGATGATTATGGTCAAAAATGGCACCGTGAATGTGTTGCTTTCTAAACGATAAACACATAAAATTTGAAACGAGAGAATGAAATAACAATCCCAAACAAGGATGATTTACCTCCTTTTTATTCCTAAGAGCAGAACAAAGCTTTCTTTCTAAAGCCCAGTACTCTTCTCCATGCCATAATTCCTCCTTTATCCTTAACCCATTGCAGAGTAAAGAAAAAGAACTTTAGTTAAGATCTAAAGTTCCCTCTCTTACACAAGAAGAGAAGGTTAGCAACACTTATTTTACCTCCGTGTCATAAGGCCAAGATTTTCAAGTTGACTTGTAAGAGGCCTGAAGGGATCACTTTTGAACATGCCAATAACTTTAGAAGTCCAGCAACCATTTGTGTCCTACACTAGAAATTGAATGACATTACCAACTTGAAACTTGAAAAGGCAGTGACAAAGAACAAGGTGGCATTGACTCCAAAATCTCATTACCAACATATCTGCAGTTTCTATAGCAGAAGCTCCATTATTTGACATATTAACTATCTCCTCATTCAGACTATCCATCTGCACGCCAAAATGGACTATAAGGGAAATTATGCAAAAACATTTGAAAACCCCATGACCAAGTATCAGCCATTTGTCACCTGATAAATGTAACTTTCAGTGAACACAAGGACGGGTAGATATTTGAATATGGCTTGCGGGCTCTTTTCATCCATACCATGAAACATAAAGTAAGATCTGCACTGTAAATTGGGAGCTAAAAGTGAGACATTTCATTTAAATAGTTGGATACAGAAAATTCCACCCACAAGATAAAAAGAGGACACACACACATCCGTCGTTTTCATCTACTAGAACTGCTTTCAAGTTTGTGTCACTGAATTCCCCAAGTAAATAAACAGAAACTGGGAAGCAGATGCATTCACTTACAAAGTCCTCAAGAGTAGAATTTGCTCTTCGCATAGCATCCAATCCAACAAGAGCTGTATCTACAAAATTTCCTTGGGAAAAGACGCAACTTCCACTTCCACCAATCGGAAGGCTCTCATTTCCATCACCTCCAACGCAACTTTGTCGAAAGCCTGCAACCGATAAAAGCTAAATGCTCTTGGACGAAACACAACATCGGAAATGGTTGGAGAAACAACAGGAAACAGATACCTGTAACTTCGTTTCGGGCTTGCAATGGAACTTGGGCATTGAAAAAGAGATGGGCCTCCTCCAGAAAAGACAGAGAAATCTGCAAAAACACCAAAACAAGTTATGTTAACAAGCATTTCATATAATGCACAAAGTAACAGGAATCAGAGAGAATTACTTTTGGGATAGTTTCTGCGATCAAAGTACACTTGCGATTCAGGTCGAGGTCGCCGCATGGTTGTATCTGTACAATCACAAGAATCACATACAAAAACAAAATGAAGGAAACTTCTATTCAAAAGAAAGAAATGCGTTTGTACTACCAAGAGTAGCATGAGATTGGCGAGGAAGCGATCGGAGTCGTGATTGTCACAACGAACAAAGCCACGGGACTCCATGAACGTCAACATTCTCTGCACCTCTTCAAGCTTTCTCAGCACTTCCATGGCTCCTCTAACTCACAAACTACACTCGATGTCGACGTCGTTTAACCTCAGGGTTTCGTTTATGAATAATCTACTACGTGTCGTTTTGAGGAGTAAACTGTGCTTTATAAATTAGGTATTATTTATTTCTTTAATTCTTTTCTTTCTCTTTTTGTAAATCAAACCATACTTTTAACCAATATTTTAAAAATCAAACTAATTTTACAATTTAATATTAAAAACTTTAAATTAGCCAATTTTTTAATTTAATTTAATATTTTTCTGTTAAATATCGACCAGATTATTAATTAATTTATCAATTTTCATAAATTAATCCAATTTTTGTAAATCAAAATAAACTATTTAATTTTTAATTTTTAATAAATAAAAATAATCTTTTTAATTATTTTAAAATTTTTAATTTTATTTAATTTATAATCTGATCTATTTAAATTGAAATAACGTTGGCTACAGATTTGGGAACAAACCACTATGACACCAACGGACTGAAATAGATAAACACAAATCCCTTAATATCAGGGATTCACATAACAAACTTAAAACAAATAACGTAACAATTCCTCCTTAGAGAGTGCTCAGTTTACATCTGACTTTGGACAGACTCCTAAAAGTGCTCGCATACTCAAGAAAGCATCCAGCTTTAGTGGCTTAGTCATCAAGTCAGCCAATTGATCCTGTGTAGAACAATGCACCAGCTCCACTGTGCCATCCTTTGTGAGTTCATGAAGGAAATGAAAACGTACATCTATATGCTTGCTTCGACCGTGCATAATTGGGTTTCTTGAAAGTTTAATTGCAGAACTATTATCCCAGCGAATAACAGTTGTCTTGCCTTGATTCGAAACCAGCTTTCCCAACACACGTTTCAGCCAAACTGCCTGGCATGCACATGACGCAGCAGCTATAAATTCTGCCTCTGTAGTTGATAGACTTACAATTGGTTGTTTTTTAGAAGACCAAGATGCAGTTCCTGAACTCAACAAGAAAACATAACCTGATGTGCTTTTTCTATCTTCCAAATCTCCACCATAATCACTATCCGCATAAGCCACAAGTTCATCATCTCATCCCTTTTTATAAAAAATACCAAACTCTCTTCAAATACCTCAGCAGTGCTGTTTTTGCAACCTGTAAGTGAAGCTCAGTAGGATTTTCCATATAGCTGCTAATAAGACTTACCACAAACATCATAACGGGTTGAGTTGCTGTGAGATACATGAGGCTACCCACAATCTGTTTATAATAAGTCTTATCCACTTTAATTCCACCATCAAACTTCACAAGCTTAAAACCAGGAACAATCGGATAATGAACAAAATTGCTTTTATCCATCTCAAACTTTTACAGCACCTCCAATGAATATTTCTTTTGACTAACAAAAATTTCATCTGAGCTTTGTAAAACTTCCATGCCAAGGAAATATCTCATCTTTCCAAGATCTGTCATGACAAACTCACGCTTCATGGATTCTTTAAAATCTGCAAACATGGAGTCATCATTGCCAGTATAAATAAGATCATCAACATAAAGACTTACGATTAATACTTTGTCATCCTTCTTTGTCTTGACAAACAAAGTATGTTCATATTCACACTTCTCAAATCTTGCCTTCATGAAATAAGATTCTATCTAAGTGTACCAAGCTTGCGGTGCTTGCTTAAGCCCATAAAGTGCCTTCTTTAATTTATAAACCTTCTGTTCTTCTTCTCTTTGCACATAACCACAAGGCTGCTCCACAAAAACATTTTCCTGTAAATCACCATGTAAGAAAGCAGCTTTTACATCTAGCTAATACAATGACCATCCTCTTTGAGCTGCAAGTGCTATCACCAATCGAATTGTCTCCATACTTGCCATAGGTGCAAATACTTCTGTGTAATCCACACCATGTTGTTGAGCATAACCCTTCATGACAAGCCTGGCCTTGTATTTATTTACTTCTCCATTTTCATCAAGTTCCGTCTTATAGACCCATTCAACCCCAAATCTTTTTCCTCCTTCAGGCAGATCCATTAATTCCACGTGCCATTCTTCTTTATTGCTTCCATTTCCGCATCCATGGCCTGCCTCCATTTTTCACTTTTCACGGCATCTTCAAAATGAATTGGATCAATATCAGTAGCTGCAAACATGACCATATCAGCTTCTTCGTAAAGTCCTTCACCTGTTTCATAGTCTCCCATCCAAACAGGCGGTCTTCGAATCCTTCCTTGATCTAAAGTTGACGAATGATCTACTGGCAAAGAGTCAAAGGATATATTTTCTTCATCATTAGATTTATGAACCGGTTCTTCCGCAGGATCATCCCACTCAAAGTCGCACAAAATTGCTTCTTCGTGCTCCTTATCCCAATCCCAACTCGTTTCTTCTTCAAACACAACATCTCTACTTACAATAATCCTTTGTGCAATTGGATCATAAAGTCTATAAGCCTTTGATTCTTCATTAACACCCAACTGGACACAACACAAGCTTTTATCATCCAGTTTAGATCTAGTATTATTAGGCACGTGAACATGAGATTTACAACCAAAAACTCTAAAATACTTAGCTGATGGCTTGACTCCACTCAATGCCTCCTCTGGCGTCTTATTTTTTATTGCAAGTGTGGGACTTCGGTTCAAAACATGTGCTGCCCAATTGACTGCTTCAGGCCAGAAAGTCTTGGGAATTTTCTTCTGTAATAGCATGCCACGAACCATATTCATAATAGTTCTATTTTTCGGTTCGACGACCCATTTTTTTGGGGTGAATAGGCAGCTGTCAGTTGTCTTTGTATGCCATTTTCACCAAAAACTTCATACTTTTTTATTAAAAAATAAACCTTTAATTTTCTGCTAAAATCATCAATGAAAGTAAGCAAATACCTCTTTTTGCTGTCAGAAATGGGTTTAATCGGACCGCAAATATCAGAATGTACTAACAGCAGAACTTGTGAAGCTCTCCAATTGCTCCTTTTTGGAAACGGATCTCTTTGATGCTTCCCCACCAAACAATCTTTACATAGTTTTAAAGGTTGTAACTGCGGCAAACCATGCACCATATCTTTCTATTGAAGAGTCTTTAAACCTTTAAAGCTTAGATGTCCATATCAACAATGCCAGAGCTGTACAGTATCTTCTATAACTGTGTTGAAACAAACAATTGCAATAGGCCGAGACACAGTATGAAAAATGAACATTCGTTTTAAAGTCATTATTATATCCAAAATTAAACCATTCTTCGGATGGAAAACCTTGCACCTGTCACGTTGAAACAGAATTGACAGCCCTTTTTCTTGTTACTGTCCAACACTAAACAAGTTGTTCTTCAGCTCAGGTACATAAAATACGCTAGTGATGATCTGTGACATTCCATTTGCCTGCAGTCTTATGTTTCCTTTTCCTGCTACAATCAAGCTTGAGTTGTTACCCAACTTTACAAAATCTCTGAAGCTTTTATCAAAATCGGAGAAAAAAAAACTCATTCTTTCCACACATATGATTGCTACATTCTGAGTCCAGGAACCGTATATATCAGTTTTTTCAGCAACATTTGTCTCTACATACGCCATCAGCAACATGTTATCATGAGACTCAGTAAAATTAGTTTCATTTTCTTTCTGCGGACATTCCCATTGAAAATGCCCTAGCTTGTGACAATTATAGCACTCCACTGTAGCTTTGTTAGGGCTCTGTCTGCCTCTTCCCCTTCCACGACTACCTCTTCCATGAGAAACCTTCAAAGCACGTTCTTCTTCAACGCGAGTGCTCATGCGCTGTTCATGCACAAGCAGACTGCTCTGCAACTCATCAATGGATAAAGTGCTTGTATCATGAGACTCCTCACTCGAACACACAACATAATCAAATTTGGGAGTCATAGATCTCAGAATTTTTTCAACAACAGCAACATCTCCTTTATCTTCATCGTTTGTTTTCATCTGGTTAGTAATGGTAAGAGTCCGAGCGAAGTACTCGTTCACAGTTTCTCCTGTCTTATGTGAAGAATTTCAAACTTTTTGCGAAGAGCTTGTAACTGTGCTCGCTTAACTCGTGTTGTACCCTGATATTTTTGCTTCATAGAATCCCAAATGCCCTTTGACGTATCCTTTTTCAGAATCGTCTCCAAAACTGTCTGATCTAGTGCCTGAAACAGATAGTTATTTACTTTTAAAACTTCAAACTTCTGATCGTCAATGCTCTTCTTTTTTGCATCTGTCAGAACCACACCTTCTGCTGCTGTAGAAATTCCATTCTCCACCAAACCCCAGTACTCCTTTGAAGGCAAAAAATTCTCCGTGAGCATCGCCCAATGATCATAGTGTCCATCAAATCTCGGCACTGCTGGCTGTACAAAGGAACTATCTGTTGCCATAGTTAAACCTGCAAAAAACACACTTAGATGACTGCTGCTTCTACTAGCCCAGTAATATTGTTGAATCTTTAATTTTTTTTTAAATACAAGACAAAAGTACAATAAATGTAATACACGCAAAATGCGGCAGTACTCAATGCCCTGCCTATCCGGACCAAATCATCAATCCTATTTACTCGGGCCTATTTTGTTTCCTTTATTCACAACCATAAATTTTTGTAGACTCCAGCTAAATCAATGATTGTGGATGAAGGGGACAGAATAGGTCCGAATAAATGGGACAGACGATTTGGAGCCCTACCTATCTAGTGGGAGGAGTTCCTGCACGGTCAAAGCGACTCTCGAAGTATATGGATGCCTGTGCAATGTCTGACTGCTTCTGCTGGTACTTGATCCGCGCACTGATTAACCTCCCGATGTATATACTATACATTTTCTTTTTTTAATCATGTGCCCATTATATAATTTCTATTTGTGAATAAGATTTTGAAATTTAAAAACACGTGAAAGTTAATTGAAATTTCTAATAATAACATATATATATAATATTAAATAATAATATATTTTTTCTCTTTACATAAATCTGAAAATAATTTTAATATCATAAAGTCTATTTTAAACTCGATTGTACATCATATTGTATAACATTTTTAAAAACAAAGATTAAGAGGTTGGAGCTTAATTACTCTCATGAATCCAGCTTTGCAAAAATCTTTAGCTTAAACTTTTTAGTTCAAGTGACATTAGGGAAAAAGAGAGAATATGCATCAGGCCCGGCCCAAGACAAGGGCAAGACGGACAATTACCATTAGCCCACTCTCATGAAAAACAAAATAGCAATAAAAAGAATCTCTATTTTTTCTCTTTTTGTCATTTATAAGAATTTATTCCTGATTCTCGTAATGAATTAAAAAAAGGAAAATAAAAGTTTCTTTTTCTTATTTTACTCAAAGCCTATAAAATGTTAAATGTAAATAAGTTGATTGAGTTTTAGATTAAGTTTGAATTTTTTATTATTTTTTGGATTAAAAACTCAACCTGATCAAACTCAAAACTTAAAAGTTTTAAATAAAAATGATATTATTTTAATTTAAATTTTAAAAATATTTAAATAAAGATCTAATCTTATCAAATTTAGGATCGACCAAACTTAATTAGACTAAGATTGAGGCCATGTCTAGAGCTTGATAAGTATAAGCCCAGACATTGAATCCCAAGTCTGAGTTTGGGCTGAACTAATACAATCTCTAGTCGTATTGATCTAAAATTGTGTACAGTCTTAGTTCAACTATATTAACTCGATTGATAATTTAAATTATGTCGGGCTTTTTAAAGCAAAAATTCAACTAAAGACGATTCAGAATTAGATAAATAAATTTTTAAATTTAATTCAACCTAAAATTTAATTCGTCAACTTTAAATTAAATTAAATCAAATTAATTTTATCTCTAATAATAAAGATGGTAATTGGTCCCAATCTCACTCCACTTTGCCCGAAGTTAATAGGTCAAGCTCAGATTGATGGAATCTCAATTATTATTATTATTTTGATTATATTAAGTATCTCGACTTATCCGAACTAATCCTAAAATCCCTTAGGTTCTTATATAGTCTGTACACTTTTGCACACAAGGAGTCTTCACATATTTGATTGTTCAGCTGATGATTGATCATTGGCCTCTCCTTGCTCAGCATCAGATTCCCATCAGCGCCCAGGTTCCATAGTAGTTCCAACTCACATACTGCCGCTAGAAACGAGGCATTCGTAATTGATCCGATCAAGGAGCTTTACTCATGAGCTAAAGGATCATCAACAAGAATATTTTCTATGTCTCTTCCTTTAGCGTAATTCGAACTCAAGATATTTTAAAAATAGCTCGGGCCTAGCTGTGTTGAGTTAGGCTCAGGGTTGGGCCATGTATTTTATTTAAATCACTTGGCGAATTAACGACTAATTACTATTAATTGAGTCTCTTAAAAAGTTATTAATCAAAATTTCCTCAAATCACATCAGACCACTTTAATGTCACAGAGAGAGGATCTACGGACTGATGCAACCTGTGGGCACCAAAAAGATCCCGGTAGAAATAAAGGAGTACGAATTTTGGAGACCTGCGTGACATTATTGGGAAGTTGGGGCCTCAAGGGACCAACTTACAGACACAATGGGTCTTCAAATTAATGAATGAAATGTACTGGTCAGTCCATGTGGTTACATGGAGTCCATTCTTAGTCACAAATCCCACCTGCCCCATTAAAATATTGTAATCACCAAAAGACATTATGGTGTGAACACATGTGGTGTCTTGCAATAAATAAACCAAACATTAGCTCTTGAGTGGTCCAATTGATAGAATAATTTATCGAATTCACAAAAATTATAAAGCTTGAATAATTAAATAATATTGGAAAATTCTAATTCATTATAAATTTGAATAATCAAATAAAATTTCTATAACAATTCAACTCAATTTTTAAATTAAAATTGAATAACTAAATCTGATATAAATTAATAATTTATATAATTGAATTATAATAAATTATTAATTTATCTAGTTTAAGAATCAAGTTAGATTACTGTGTTAAAAATTTGGGATATAGCTTAGTTATTATTTTTTATAAACAAATATAATAGAGATTTCTTAAATAAAAATTATAAAACTTTTAAAATTATGAGATTTTCTAAAGTTTTTAAAATATAAAAAATTATATATCTTTTATTTAAAAATTATATAACTCACTTAAAATTTAAAAAAAACTTAAAATACAATAATATCTTCAAATCTTCATATACACAAAATATATGATATATCTCTAGTTCAATAATTTGTTAAATTATAAATTATTATTTGTAAAAGAAATGTTTATATCTTTTACTTCAAATTTATTTAACTCACTTAAAATTAGGAAAAAAAGTTTAGATTACATTAATGCCTACAAGTCATCAATTACATCAAATTTATTATAAATATACTATTAAATAATTTATTAAATTATAAATTATTATATATATCATAAAAATCTATCTCCCTTACTTCAAGTTTATATAACTCACTTAAAATTAGAAGAAAGTTTAAAACACACATTTACAAATCATGAGTTACATCACATTTATTACACATCTATGATTGAATAATTTATTAAATTATAAATTATTACTTGTTTACTATTCAATTTAGCACATTTGTGTCCTCCCTCTCCTTACTCCGCGGATCCGCACATCTTGGAGCATGTAATCATTGATACGTTGGATGTTTCTTTGCAATAATTGGACTTAATCCACGTGCTTCTCATTTTCTCCAAATTTGGCTTTCACGGTGACAAGGGAAGGTGATTGCCACTTTGAAAACTAAACACTAACAACCACTGTAATGTTTTAACTTTTTTTGGTCCAACGTTAAGTATTTTTGGGCATGTGCAAAACTGACATTGATTTGTGTGTCGGTCAGGAACATGTTGGCATCTTTTTTGTCTCGTAAATGATGAAAATGTTTTGAAAATTAGAACTATTAACACAAAAATATTTAACATTTAAAAATTCAAGATGTTATAAAATTATTTATAAATTGAATAAAATTAAAATCTTAAATTATGGTTTAAGAAGATTATTCCCATATATTAAAATTTTAAATTTTAATTAAAAATAAGACTGTTAAATAAATAATTATTAGCTTATTTTGATTAAAAATTTTAATTAGTTTATAAAAAGTGACCAATAAATTAATAAATTTATAGGTTTTTAGTAATAAAGATTATTAAAGTAAATCAACAGAAAAGTTAAAAATCGAAATGAAAGATTAAGTTGTTCAAAAAATTTATGATTGAATTGACTAAATCGATTTGATTTTTTAAGGGTTCATTATAAAAAAAAACCCTGATCTTCTGTCAATTTTTAATTATAGCATGAACTTTAAAAAGTAGAAATAAAATGTCCAAACTTTCAATTTTCTTCAATTCTCGCCAGATGTTATCTGTTGTTCTCCCTTAGCCCTTTATTGTCTGTTTGTTCTTTAGACGCTCTAAACTACTCTCGCATGACAGCATACTGTACTAATAAGCTCTTCGTTTTTAGTTCATTTTCCCGATGCTCTTAATGTGAGGGTGTTGAAGCTACATAATATGAAAATTAAAGGGTGAGGACGTCGAGAAAATAAATTGAAAATGAACGAAAATTTTAAAATTAAAGCGTAAGGTCGTCAAAGCTACGTAATTTGATTTAAGGCATTTTTAAACAACAACATTGCTTTACTTATGTAATTAATCGACGTTGTTTTATTAATCTTCATTTGTTGTATTAATTTTAGCTAATATGTACTAATAGTTAAGGTTTCTGAAACACGTGGCAAGCCACGTTAATAAACTTAATGGAAATATTGATGTCGGGATATAATTGAAAAAAAATTAAAAGTTTGAGCATTCTATTACTATTTCTTGAAGTTCAGGTTAGAATTGAAAAAAAATAAAAGTTTATGTATTTTATTACTACTTTTTAAAGATTAGGCTATAATTAAAAAAGTAAAATATTTTTAGCTTTTTTATAATTATCCCATTTTTTTAATTATTGAATACGAAATACCAAAGTTATGAATACCGTACCGGACTTGGTACCGGATTGAGCTCTGGAACGGAACTGTACCGGTACCTGTCGGTAC
>JAOQMP010000209.1:1728600-1740305 GCA_027563575.1 Erythroxylum pedicellare | reverse complement strand
AGTAACAACTTTGAATAATATAAATCTTATATTAAAATTTCATCACTTGAGCATTAGAATTTGATTAATGGATAACATATTCTAACTTGTAATTTTTTTTAAAGGATTATTCAATTTAATATTTAAATTTTAAAAATTTTAATTAAGCAACTAATTTTTTATAATCTTAATAATTCAATATAAAGAGTTACTTTTGCTTATTTGGTCAACTAGTCATTTATATGTACTAAAATATTATCTTATGAATTCCCTTTTTTTAAGCTAAACTAATAAAATATAAATTAAAATTATAAAAGATTAATTAATTAATTAATTAAAAATATATAAAATTTGGATACTAATCATTGGATGTTTCAAAATATCCAATCTCTTGATAATTTTCAATTTTACACGTGTACGTTAATAAGTGGTAAGAGAAGTAATTGTGGGACCACTCAACTTTGACGCATATTTCATTTTCCACGGTAAGAATGGCAAAAACACGTAGAGAAGAGTGGTCCGACTCTGACTGTTTCCTTCGTTGTGTATATAAACAGAAAATTAATACTCTCTTCGGGGCCTCAATTTACGACTAAGCTACACGTCGCCATCATCGGGAGACAATGGGTCACGGAAGTTCTAGAGAAGCTCCGGAAGAAGAAGCTCAACTCGGGAACCGAAGCTCTCGCCTCTCACGAGTGAGGCAGAAGCTCCATGACTACCGCGATCGCCATCATCTCCGCCGCTCATCCCGTAGCGGCGCATCAACTTCTCATCACAAACATCTCTCCTCGGCTGATGATTTCGCCGGAATCGCTCTCCTCACTCTCATCTCTGTAGGTTTTGCCTACTGTAGTACTGAACTGCTTTTTTCTTTGGTTTTTGCAAGGTGTATTAGTATGCTGAGAGTTATTTGATTTCTGTTGGCTTCAGGCGGAGATGAAATTTAAGGACAAGTGGCTTGCTTGCGTTTCTTTCGGGGAGCAGACCTTTCGTACTGACGTCTCCGATCAGTTAAGCTAATTTCCCTTTATCTTCTTTACTTTTACGACGATTTTTGTTATTGTTGTTGTTGATGAAAAGTTGTTTATTTTCATTTGTTTATGAAATTTAATACCAGAAAAGCAGAAAAGCATTGTGTTCAGAAAGAAAAAACGAAAAAATCTGTCCCACAGACTGTTACATATTGCCTGTAACATAGTGAGTGGTCAGTAGGGGGCCCCACATTTACGACACTGGTAGTAGTGGCAGGGTATGATGATCATATATGGGTAACCACTCATGGATAACGTAGACAAATGTTTTATGTGAAAGGCACTGTGTAAAGTGGAGTTGCTTTTAGTTGGTGGAAATTAGAAAACCATCCTGACAAACTTTCTCGTGCGTGAAAATGAAGCGAAAAGAAAAAGAATATAGAGCACCACTAAAAATGGGTCTAGACCAGACTGCAGAAACTGGGATTGAACGGTTGTGAGTAGCACATGATTCTGGACATAAAGCTAATGCAAATAGCTTTAAAAAATGTCATTTCATAACTGGTAGAATAATTGAAAAAGTAGTTAATAGTAGTCTTAAGGATATACGGAATAAAAGGTGCATTTTATGGACAGTGCTGCCCGTACTAGGAGAGTTTCGAGCTTGTACGGAGGAATTTGTACTTACGAAACTTCCCACACAAAACAGGCAACAGTTTAAATTCTTTCAATTGCGGTTGAGACATTGTATTTGTCTATAGAAGTAATACTCTTTAGGATGCTTTTTTCTCACCATAAGATTGCACTATATATAATTCCCCTCCCTTAATTTATATGGACCATTTAATTATATGTAGAACTATCATCTAGTTCAAATGCATCAGACGTACCTGGATCAATATTAAGCTGCTCATTGATTCGTCATGTAATAGAATTAACTCAACCAAAACTTTGGTGATCGTTTAGCTCATTCTTCCAAAAGATCTGACCCAGTGTTTCCATCTTTGAATGACAAAATGTAAGCACATTCTAATCATCCCCTTTCATGATCTAGTTGACCATTCCCCATTTTGTTGAACTTGTGACTTAACAGACCAGCATAACTGTTTCTTGGGATGAATCCATTCCCATGTTCCATAAGTCTGCTGGTTTATGTGAAAAGTTGAGACTAAGGCTGTTCATTCTACATGCCCGCTCTCCTCCTGATTTTCCTAATTATTTTTGTGACTTCTCAATTGTTTGACAATAATGACCTCATTGGCAAACATCACGATACTTGTAAGAAGATGGAATCCTTTAGTTACTGCTACTGACCCTTTCTCTATTACCAAAGAGGCCTCTAGATTTAAGCAAAATCCATCAACATGGCACTTCCAAAAGGATTATTATACTCCAATAATGCGACATCCATGGATTTAATTTGAATTCAGATTTCTCTGGTGATGATGAAGTGCAGAGGCTCTATGATCATGACATAATTGTCTGAAATTAATTTTATCTTACGGCCGTTGCATTTAGACTCTGTGCACAATGTTCATAATTGAAATACATTGTGTCTCATCCTAATCCTTTTTCGATATTATGCACTGATGTCGGTCTCAACTGGAGAAATGTTGATTTCATTTTCATTGTGCTGCAGAAAAGACAAACCTATTTGGAATTCGGTGAGTACTTTGAATGATGATTAGTTGCTGAAATTATTTATTTACTTTTCTTCAAGTGAATATTTTGCTTATTAACTAAATTTTAAAATGAAATAGACATGCTATCATTTCAGAATCTTTAGTGGTTTCCTGTTGCTGGCCCATTGTAGACATATAATATATTGTCTTAAGACTAAGTAATATATACCAAATATCCTACAACTTTGATTTTTTTTTAAATTTCCTATGTTTGTTCTAGTTTCAGCTGTTTCAAACTTGATATTTAATATAGCACATGTTTTTAGTTTCCCAATTAACAATTAATAGTAATATGATCACTTCTGCCTATCTGCACATATCGTTCTATAGTGATGATCAGCTTATTTGTTATTTAGATTACTTGATTGTATCTATTAATGCTGAAATCTCATGCAGGAAAAGAAACTTCTTTTGGAAAGAAATGGGCCTCATGTTGCTAGGATCTCTGTGGTTGAGGTGAACTATAAGTCTAATACCATGCTATGAAATTCACCACTTATTCTTTTGTGGAGTGCATTTTGACTCAATCTAAAGTTTTATTTTTAGATCCTATGTAATCTACTTTAATTTTGGGTCTCTGCCCTAGCTCATAAATAAGTTTTTTATAAAAAAGGTTTACTGTAGTTTTACATGCCTGCTAAAGACTTCTATACTTTGTCTGGAGCAAATATCCTTATCGTTGGAGTCACTTAGCATTTTTTGATTGCATGTTTACTGTAGTTTTACATACCTGCTAAAGACGCCTATGCTTTTTCTGGAGCAAATATTCTTATTGCCGGAGTCACTTAGCATTTTTTTATTGTATTACTTGCACTGAAGTGGCCTTATTGCTAATCAATATTGTTTGCACTCATTAAGAAAATACTGTTATAGTTGTGCACTAGTATCTGAACGGCCAAATTATTGGTCATAGAAACAGTGACAAGTTAATAGTTGTTTTCTTTGACCATTTTGACTGATAAATGTCACCAATTCCAGTAACGGGTTTGTGTAGAAACACATTTCTGATCAAATAAACTGTTACCTGATCCTCGACCATGAAGGCGTACACGAGTCTAGATGGAAAATAAATCAAGCTCAGCTTTGTGAAAAAAGAATTGTTGGCAAGAAAAAATATGGGCAAAGAAATTGCTACCAGGCTCTTAGGGTAGGCTCTTAGGCACAGGGAATGAGGTTTGTAACTCAACTCTGAAACCATGTTATAATGTATGAAATGAGAAAGAGTAAAGCAATAAAGAGTAAGTTGACACAGATTTGGCTGTAAAAGCTTACATCCATAGTATACAGCCAAGTAGGATTGCATCATTCCCATTATCGTGTGGACTAATTGCAGTTTAAAAAAACAATACATGAAATTAAAGGAGCATTGGAGCCTAATTCTACAACAACTAAAAAGGGCTTCATCTTTCTCTTTAATATAAAGGCCCAAGGAATAATATCCACTTTAGAAGCAAAGTTCTAAAAATATCCTAAAATGAGTTTTAGCTCTTACTTAAAGTGAATTGATTGAGCTATTATGATGTTGCCTAACTTGTTTACTTTTACAATTAGCAACAAAATTTGAGTTTTGTTTTCATTGCATTGATGAATTATGTTTAACTATTCAGATTCACTACTATTTTTATTTATTTATTATTTTAGTTATTCTTTTATTGGATCTTAATTTGTATCTCATGCAGACAAATAGACTATCAAAGAACAACCTAGTAGGCTTTTGTGAGGTTGATTTACTTGAATTTCTAACACGGGTAAGTGACCTAATCTTTGACATCTTCATTTTAGTTGCCATTTGTGTGTTGCATACATGACTTATGTTGGGTCTTAAACACTTTGGATACTACAGATGGCTGAAAATTTGATAAATTTTTAATGAAATATATAGGAAAAAGTCATCTCATATAGAGATTGCATGATTCTAAAATCAACTAAATAAGTTCCTTGCATTTTTCAAACTTCTGTCATTGTTTGAAGATTATACACCACCAGGAGAGTGGCTGCAGAAAAAATTAAGTCTATTATACATGAAGGCCATTGTTGCACAATTTACGGACATTAGAAAATGGTGTGCTTTTAGGAAAAAGTTTTTACATTTGCATTTACGGCCACAGACATGCATTTCTGACAGACAAATCTTAAATTTGGCCTTTCATATGTTTTGTTTTTAACATGACAAGTTTATTGCATTTATTTTCCGAAACTAGATATATACTTGTGATGACATAATATCATGTAAACTTAATACTTTTCCTGTTTGTTTGGGGACTGGTTGGTCAGTATTTTTGGATTGTTGGAAAGCTTTTGAATATAGCAATTTGTAAGTAAAACATTTTTCTGGAAACAAACTAAGCCAAAGGTACGTTTTAATATGAAATTAGATACAATTTAAAGTGCCTTTTTTGCAAATTGTGCATATACTTCTTTTGGTTGATACGCTGTATGTGTTTTTTTTGTTATTTCTTTCTGAATCAAAGAAATATAAATTAGTACTTTGGCTTGTATGTGACTTCAAGATGCATAAAGACAAGTTATGAGATGCAATATGGGAAATTATGTATCTTTATAGAGGGATGTATTATTTTCTATTCGTCTATTCTTTACTTGCTTAAATTTCTCAGTTGGCAGTAGTTTACATTTACTCCGGAAGTTGGGAATAAGGAAGGTGTCTCAATTGGCAACTTTTCAGTGCATACGTTTCACCATCCATAATATCATACAATGTTTTATGTATATAAAATTTCTAACATCTCTCCCCTGACATCATATAGATTTCTCTCATGTAACTCCATGATCTTTTGTGCCTTGTTCTCTTCTTTGTAACTACAATCTGTGTATCGTCGACTCTTTGTTTGAATATAATCAAACTGATTCAGTTTACATGATATTATTAATCTCTTTTTCTCGGGTTCTTTTAATATATTCCCTGATTTGTCCTCGTGAAATATTATAATTTTTTCAGGATGCAGAATCCGACTGTGAAGTTTTTGAACTTCTTGATCCTTCTTCACCTGGTTCAGCTGTTGGAAAAATTCGTCTTTCATGTTCCATTGAGGTGGGCAAAGTGGAACTAGTGTTTTTACAATTTGGTGAAGGCTATTGTAATCAGCTTTACTGTGAAATTTGACAGGATCCAGTCGAAACGGAAAAAAGTTTTGCAAGACGTATATTATCCGTTGTGGTACGCCCTGCACATTCTCTGCATTATGATCGCAATGTTTTATTTATGTCATGGTAGTGATGAACATATTGCCAACTGTAATGGTATGTGAGTGAATAAAAAGTGTCTAGTTGATTCCTGTTTGAACAAATAGGTGAAAGGAAATAATTCTCCTTGTTGATTTACTCAGAAACTACCTTAATTCTAGGAAGTAAAGAAAAGGGGAGATTGACAGAATTATTCCTAACCTACTACAGCTAATCAATCAGAAACAAGTTAGGAAATTTACAATAATTACAGTTAAACAATAAATGCTAAATTACATTAAATGCTAATTCCTCCACCGTAATTCTCTCCAACACTGTTATCGGCGGCAACATCTTCTGGAGTCTAAATCATTTGTTTCAAAATCATTTAATCATTTTTAAATTCTTACATTTTGTCACAATGAATGAACATTTGATTATTTTATTTATTCGTCTTGACAGTGAACAAATCTCATCTCTCTTGATGACATAGAACTTAATGACATCATTGGAAAAATGCTTTTAATATTTAGAAATCGGTGTGATTTGAGAAAATAGTTCACTTTATCCGAGTATGCTTTTTCAGGTCTCTCTTCTTTAAACTATTCTTAGTTAGATTTCCAGAATACCTCGAGCATTAACTGATCCCTTGATATTTTTGTTATAATCAATGAAAAATAAACTGAGTTCCCTCTTGCCTTAATTTAACTGGTGCCACTTTTAAAATAGTTTCGGCAACAGATGTTTTACATGAGTTGTGAAAACACAACAAATGGTACTACGAGGCATCTTGGTCAGAGGATGTACTTGTTGGTAGTTCAGATCTATTTTCTTTAGTTTTAATAACGTAGATTAGAAGGTTTATTGCTCGATTGTCATCCAATAATCATTAATGGAATAGGTTTTGTTCCCAATTATTTAGTTTCTTTTGCAGGATTTGTCTTATTTGTCCATAGGTATTTCTTTGTATACAGTGAAAGTCAGTGGGTTAGATATTATGAGAAATGCATCGTTGATTCAAAATCTAATACTTCAAATGGTTGTTTCTGCCCTCAGTCTTTTGTAGATGAAAAAGCTCATATGCTATAAAAACGAATCACTATTATTGATAATCAAGACTTTCATGAGTCACTGCCTAGTGGCCTGACTATTCTAACAACCCTAGTTCTGATAGTTGAAAAATATGGAATGAAAGGAAAGTATGATCAAAGTAAGTTTTCATTTTCTTTTACATGGTGAACCTTTAAAGATTTTGAGGCTCTAAATGAATTGGAATATCGTGGTGTCCAGATGCTATGTGGTTTATGATTAAATCTTTTACACATGTTGAGTCCATAATTTCTTTGTTTTATCTAAATGCTTGTTCATTTTTATTCACACATACTCCAGTATGGACATTAAAATAGCGTTTGATGTTCACTATTCATTTGCAATTGATTTCAGAGGTTTAATTGCTCAAGCTTTCAGTTCATGACCAAATTCATGCCTCTATTTGGGAATCTCTGGAGCATATGCTTCAAACACTTTTACAAAACCATACTTGTTTTAATGGAATGGTAACTTGTGTTTCTCTAGATCAGCTGCATTGTGGTTCATGAGTCAAAAGTTTACCCTTTGAAACCAGGGATTTGGTTTTCTCACATATGCATTCTGTAATATGTTTCTTCTTATGGACAATTACCTATACATTGCACACAGGATTACAATGAAGATGGTCAACTATCATTTTCTGAGTTCTCAAGTTTAGTTCAGGCTTTTGGCAACCAAGTGGCAACCGACAAGGTTTAGCAATACTTTTGCTTACATATAAAACCCGTGCTTATCAGCGCATTATTGCATAGTAGACAATTACAGATCTTTGGAGGACTAAAATATATCTTGTGTTTTGGGTTCTTAACATAAAAACACGATACTGAAGTAACATTTTTCATATAGTAATTGGAAATTGGAGTTTTTAACTAGTCAATGAATATTTTGAATTATAATTTACTTCTAAACGTGTTTCTTATGAAATAATTGGGTTTTCATATAAAAAATTGAATATCCAAATTTTACATCTCTTGATTTCTATTTATAATTGTGCACAATTGAATTATAATTGCTTCCTTTTAAACTTGCAAATTAGAAAGAGGAGCTATTCAAAGCTGCTGACAAGAATGGGGATGGTGTTGTGAGCCTCGATGAGTTGGCTGAGCTTCTTGCATTTCAACAAGAGAAGTAAAAACTTTACAACTTAGATGAAAAAGCTTGAGTTGTGCATGTCTTATATTATGCTCTTTGTGTAGATCTTGGGAGTCCTTATCATTTGTTTTTTATCAATTTGACATCGTTAGAATATGTTTTTTGGGTATGAAGTATGCAAATTTGAGGTAACTAAAGACATTGTGATCTCGAATTTGCATATCCATGCCCAAAACACACATTTATAATAAGTTATTAGAGAATTAGTATTAATTAGATTGATTGTTATACCATATTTGTATTTCTATGTACAATGTTAAACATAATAGTAAGCTATATTTCTCGTATTTCTACATATAATAATCTTTGCATGGCACATGCGGTAAACACCCAAGTCTACTTGTTCATAAAAGTGTCAATATGAATTTACTATGTTGCAATTGCCAGAAATATCACCATGGTGTCTTTTCTACAGCGAGCCTCTTTTGAATTGCTGCCCTGTTTGTGGTGAGGGTCTTGAAGTTTCTGACAAGTTGAACACTGTGATCCATTTGAGCCTCTGTTTTGATGAAGGAACTGGAAACCAAATAATGACTGGAGGATTTCTGACTGATAAGCAAGCTTCATATGGGTGAGAGAATTGTCAAGTTACATTTTTATCTATTTTGCTGTTGTAGTTCGTTTGTTCAAGTAATTTCTATTTTCATGGATCTTGGTTCAATTTTATGTTATGATCATTTATTGGCAGGTGGATGTTTAAACTTAGTGAATGGGCCCATTTTGCCTCATATGATGTTGGTTTGCGCTCCGGGTCATATGCATCCCATATTCTGGTATGCTTTATTTCTATCCTTTCTTCTGTGTATTTTGCCAACAAATATTCCATACATTATTCATGGAGAACATTCATGTAAAGCACTTCAATTTGGTTTTGTAAACTTGTTGTTTCCATTGCTTTCCGACCACTGCCTTTATTCATTTAACTTTTTTATGTAAGGAGTTGTTACTTTTGGCTCCTCATATGCATTGTCCAAATTTTGGCCTTTTGTATTCCACTTACTATTGTGCTCAATGGGTTCTCAAATTGCTAGCAAATATTGAACCCAAATTTCAAAGTACACTAAAATGCATTAGTTCAGGATTTGCTCCATTTCGTACCAAATTTTATCCTTCTAATGGCTATATTTTTGTTGTATGCAATGAGATATATATGATATAAGTTGAGGACAAGTAGATGAAAGAATATGGATCATGCTGTCATTGTGCTATTTTTAGTTTTGAAGATTTTTCAGGATATCACATCACATTAAGTAGGCATGTGCTGCGATGAGATTCTAATGGACTAGGTTAGTCCTGTAGCTGGGGTAGTAACTAACTGTGGAAATTGAAACTCTCCAATGACTACGATTGTGTAATCTTTTACATACCACTTAAGATGCTGATGCCCATTGCATAGCATGTCATTGCATTTAGAATGACTTCCCATACCTGTGGTTTCTTAGCTTTCACCTTATTGCTCTAGGTATTTGATCGAAGGACAAAGAGGTTAGTGGAGGAGCTAATTGATGGAAAGATTGTTTTGTCAATGAGAGCAATTTACCAGTCAAAGGTAGGACTGCGCCTCATGGATAAAGGTATCAATCAATTCATTTGAAGAAACCAATCTTTATATTAAAAAGATATCTTACCAATTGATATTTGACTATTCAAGTGTTCTTTCTTTTAATATCTATTCGAAGTAATTATCCACATCATTTTACAAAAAGAAATCCTTAAGGAATTAATATTTTTTAATAAACTGCAATTTCATTTAGTAACGGTTCTTATTAATATTGCATCTCTGCACATTCCTTTGTCATACTTTTACATTACTGCTGTAAGTGATCAACTCTAGCAACTCAGCCAATTTTGCTGTCCATACTTAACAGTTAGCTGCTGGATGGAGAAGAAAGCTATATTTCCTATCATAGCAAGTAACAATAATAAAAGAACAATAGATGGTTAACTGTAATGACAATTCAGAAGCAGATGCTAATTAAAAAAAGAAGATATTGAGCTTTAAGTTGACTTGTAAGAGGGTGGAGTTAGTGCCTATTGGAGATACGATAAGAGAGTTTTACTTGAGAAAATTTCTTAATATACATCTGTGGATTTCTGGGCATGGAATAGGTTATGGTAATTGGTAGACATGAAAGAGATAGGGAGGGCTAAAACTATATGGAATACATTGATTAAAAAAGGATATAATCTGTTAGCCGCTATGAAAAGGGAATATTCCATGAATCACTTTCAATTTCTCATGTTCTGATCTTTCGTCATATTCCAACCATGCATGGATTATCTTGTCTGATTGTCAAAAACTCAAATTGTTAGTGTTGTATGTATCAACTCAGCAATCTTATTCAATGTGTTCTTTGCTACTGAAATGTGGATGCAGGTGCAAAGGAAATTTTGCATAGCATCTCTGAGAAGCAAGGAAAGAAAATGAATTCTGTTGAGTCTGCTAAAGACATCCCCAAGTTTGTTGAATTTTTTAAGGTAGGATACTAATGCTAAATACAGGATCACATCTTAGAAACTTTTGCATTTAAGGTCCTACTTCCAAATACATGTTGCATGTCATGTTAAAGAATGACCTGCAATGAATTATAAATTTTACCTGGCTAATCTTTAATACTTTCACATGGACTTGTAATAAAGGATTCATGTTGAGTGTAAACAATTCACTCAATGTCTCCTTGCTAATCTTCTTTAAAATTTCAAATTATGTTGGTACAAACAATAGTTGGTACCAAGAAATGAAGATTTCATCAGTAGTATGAGAATTGCCTATAGTTTTTTGGTGCTAGCAGGTGTAACTGTAAATCTTCCTCCAAATTTTCTTTTCATTTTTTATTTGAATCTTGCGATTTACTTTTTGCAGTTATCAAGCTATGTGTTATGTAAAATTTGGTGGATTGTTTATTTTTCTTTTTAAATGTCTTTTTGGAAAGATAGAAATCAAATCCTATTCTTTCTATGGGATATATATTTCTGAAAGTAATGATCGGAATTTGAGGCCAAGCAGGGATTTCTTACAAATCCTTGTTTATAGCTTTTAGCTGTTTGGTTCTTTACGATGATATAAACTTGTTTTTAAAAGAATGTCCACTGATCCTGTCTTCTTTCTTGTGGAAATGAGATAATTCTTTTAGTTATTATTTTCTGAAGGTGAACATTTGCAGCAGTTGTATGTTGGAGTTCTGTAGCTTTTGCAGTGGTTCTTGTATTTTGGAATTTCTGTGCCTTGGTTCTAGGAATGCTTTCCCCTGTCAAGGGGCTCAAGAGCTGTTGTTTATGTTTAGTAGCTTCAATCTGGCTGTGAGGTGGCATTTTCAAATTACTCTTTTGGGAGTTTGTTGTCGCATTTCACAAAATATTAGTCTTTGTTTGTCACAAGGCTTGGCAGAATATGCAGTTACAGAAATTTTCCCTTTATCAATCTGTATTATCGAATCACCGGATTGTGTTTATGGTGTTGACCTTTTGATGTAGCCCTAGCCGTTGAGAGTAGTTCTTATTAAATTCTTTGCCTTTTGTACGCTTATTTGTTCCAGAAGAATTTTCTTATTCTCTTATGTAGATTTACAAGGCATATACATATGAATATAAAGGAGAAACTATCCTAATTAAGGAAGAATAATTAAGGAATAATCCTAATTATACACAT
>JAOQMP010000209.1:1705091-1716755 GCA_027563575.1 Erythroxylum pedicellare | reverse complement strand
ATGCCTATTAAATTCATACTTTTATTCTGTGATCGTACTTGCTCCATTTCCTTCTTTTTCTTCTATTTTTCAATTCTTTGCCGTGTTCTGTGTTAATGTAGGCATACCATTGTAGCATCAATTTGATTAAGAAGTTACAGATTAATTAAAATTTTGTTGCCACATCGTATGCCTATTAAATTCATTCTTTTATGTATTCATTCCATTTCCTTCCCTTTTTTCTACTTTTCTATTCTTTGGCATGTCTGTTAATGTAGACATTCTTGATACTGAATTTAGGGCGGATGAGGATCCTGTTGATCAGAAGAAATACTTGGAAGAGGGTTGCAAGCCTAAGTGTGTGAAACCATTGCTTGAATATCAGGTAGAGATTAAGAAACTGAACTCCTTTATCCATAATTTAGGTACAACAGCGTTTTAATGTTTGTGAACTTTGTTACCTCTTGGTATTTTGCACATGATATGTTACAACACAACACATAAATACTGGCGGAGTAGGTGAACTGACTGGTGAAGGAAATGATCTTTACATGGAAATGAGAATTTAGAATAATTAATGAAGCAAAATATTGCAGAATCAAAAGTGTCTCTAGTCGACTAATAAGAACTACTAATATTTTTCATATGCATGTATGCACTTTTCTATACTTTCTACGAACCATGTGATGTTTGTTATTCAGTTCTCTCATCCTCAACTTGACCCATACAAATTTCTAAGGTTCTGTTAAGTGACAACCATCGTGATAATCATGGACACCCTCAGCACTCTTTATGCTTGTACATTGCCTCTAGAGATCCTTGATACCTGCACTTGCTTTTAGGTTGTTTACTAATATTTTCTTTCTTTTGCGGGGATACAGTAATGACATTCTATTTATGTTTTGCCATTAAATTAACTTGGTCCCCAGGCATGTGTGAAGAGGATCCATGATGATGACACTGGTCATAAGCACTGCACCGGCCAATATTTTGATTACTGGTTTTGTATTGACAAATGTGTGAGTATTATTTTTTAAATTTTCAGTTGACACGCTTGCTTTTGCCTTATCATACTTACATTTCCATAAGTGATTGTAATATAGGTTGCACCAAAACTATTTCAGCAGCTGAAGTGACAGGAAGATACAATGATCTGTTTTGCTATTTCCAGATTCATAGTTGCCTCTAATCTTCCTGATTTTGTTACCAAATGAGTCAGCCTATGCGGTTCTGTTCCAAAAAACATTACAATTTTGTTTACTATGTCAAGGTATGTTGAATAAATCAGAATTATGGGAACCGCTAACTGCAAGGATTTGAAGATCAGTAAGTGTTGATGAGAGCTTAGCAATGCTGTTGTTGGCCTTCTTGTTTGGTTTTCTATCTTTATGGAGACTTTTAACATTTCAAAAATCATGTTGTGACGTGAAATTGAATGTGAATGTGGATAAATGGTCTCCAAAAGACCCATTTGAATACAGTTGTGGATGGAGATAGACATGAAAATGCATAATTGTGTACTTTTATGGTTGATTTTCCTTTCGTTTACAAGTTACTGAAATTGATATCATCAGGGATTATTGTTAATATCCTAACCTTTTAGTAATCTATTAAATATGTCGTAATTTTTCTAAACAATCTCTCTATTAATTAATTAAAAATAAGCTGCCTATTTTTAGACGTCCTCAAAACGCCGGTTGTTGCTGTTGTAAAATTACTTCCAAATCATGAGTTAAAATGTAGTTAATAATAAGTTATTTAATTTCACTTTTTCTCTTCTACATGAGATCACAAGGAAATAAAGAAAAAGGAAATCTGCCATGCTCACATAGACTGCTTACTGTCCATACAACATACTGTGCATTACCACTTATTAGTTACACTAATTGGAACAATGCCATATAATACCAACAATCCTGGCCCTGAGCTGATGTTCAAGGTTCAGTACCTGATTTTCCCACATCAACATTTTTATGCCCATATGTGCAGGCATGAATAGTGTTTTCTTACAAATTTCTAGGCCTTATTTCAACAACCAAACCTAAAAACTAAGAAATTCAAGTACCAATAACATAATACACATTTGAGCCCTGCCAATCAAATTCAGAAGTTTTATGCACAATTTTTTCACATACTGAGAAATGAATTCTCAATTCCTGAAGCAGTTTCTAGCTTCATATTCCATCAATCGCCTTCTTCAGGTTCCCACCAAACAATGACATGAGACCACCACCATGGACCCTTCCTTCAGGAACCATGTAATCAGAAGTCTTGAGTCCACCAACGTTAACCACACTAACACCAACTGTGCTAGGGAAATATCCATTTCTGGTTTCTTCTTTCTTGTCAGCGCCATATGAACTTGTACAGGATGAAGATTTCATTGATAGAGGAACAAGAACCTGTGGCGGTATGAGATGCTGTCTTTTTGCTGGCTTCTCGAGGGAGTCAATGCAGTCGGAGATTGTACTCACTCCTGATGAACAATTATTGTCAGTGCTGCTGACTGCTGCTGAAGAAGTGGACACAAGGCCGTGGAAGAGACCAGGACCGATTAGGCCACCCTTGTTGAAGTCTTGTTCCCGGATGATGTTGGTATGAGCAGCACATAGACCACTCTTGCCCCTTGCAAATTTCTCACATTTACCTTCTCCCCAACAGCATCGCTTACCACCACCATGAGCTTTGCAGAAATCTGTACTACCCTGGGCACTCTTCTCACAGTTTTCATACTTGCATCGCTTCCCTCCACCGTGTTTAACACAACAATCAGTACGGCCACGGGCACTCTTTGTGCAGCCTGGCACAATACACCTCTTTCCACCACCATGGGCGACACAAAAGTTTGTTCCTCCATGAACACTTTTGGGACAAATCCCGCCGCCATCATAAAGGCAGCGCTTTCCCCCACCATGTGCTTTGCATAATGGTGTACTGCCTTCGGCTCCCTTGGTGCATCCACCGAATATGCATCGTTTTCCACCACCATGAGCCTTGCAGAACATCGTACTTCCCTGAGCACCTTTTGTACAACTTGGGTATTGACAACGACGCCCGCCACCGTGAGAAATGCATAAGCCGGCCTGTCCTTCAGCACTACGAGTGCAGCCTGCAATCTTGCACCTTTTCCCTCCACCATGCCTGATGCATAGTCCTGACTTTCCTCTTGCAGCCTTGGTACATCCTCCTGGAAATCCACATCTCCTGCCACCGCCATGAGATATGCAAAAGTCAGTCTTACCTTCGGCACTCTTAGTGCAACCCAAGTGTTGACACCTCCTTCCCCCACCATGGGATTTACAATATGCAGTTCGACTCTCCGCACCTTTATTACAGCCTGGTTTTTGACATCTCTGCCCACCACCATGCCCAATACAAAGACCTGATGCCCCTCGAGCTCCCTTTGTACAACCAAAATACTTGCATTTCTTTGTATTGCCGGATCTATAATCTGAAGATGCAGTGGTCGTCGTTTGTTCAGAGTTGGTTGCTATAGAGAAATCTGAGGTTGCAGATGGTTCATTGCATAGCTTCAGTTGATGGCAAGATTTACTCCCAAAGTTAAGTACTTCTTTGGTGAGCATAGGCACATTTCCACTGCTCTCTTTTGGAGCTAAAAGAAGTGACGGCATGTAGCCACCTGATTGCTTGGCAGAGGTGGAACCCTCATCAACAACAGGAATGACGAGTCTGTTATTGTTGCGAGATACATGGTTCTGTGGAAGCACACTGGTAGCACTCTCTGAAACTGAAAAATCAAACCCATGAAAAATTTCCTCCATCCTTCCAGGAAGACCAAGTTTTAGGATAGAATCATCCCCAGATGGCACACCTATAGGAGATAGCGCAGTAGTAACTGTTACTTTGGTCTTGTCCATCCCGACATTATCACAATCCCCAATCTGTGCAGTAGGAGCTGGACCCAGTCCAAGTACTAATCTGCAGCCATCATCTGGGCAATTGGAAAAATCAAACTTGGCGTTGTTTTCATTGCTCACAAATCTGTTCAAGCTGCTCCCTCCATAACCAAGGCAATCCAAGCGCAAAGCAGTATCACCAACATCATTTTTTGCAAGTTCAACCATCCCACAGAACTGCACACCGTTCTTGTTCATTTTCATCTCTAAATTTTCAGTGTAGAGCTAAAGAAGAGGACACGACTAATCCACAGATTTCAGCACATGCCAATAGCTAGTCTACAAATCAAAGCAAAGAGTGGATCGTCTATCTCCGCCGCTTACAAATCCTGACGTGTCCGATCTGTCCATCCTCACAAAAATGTCAGCAGAGAACCAAATGATCAGGAACCAGAGCCCTAAAAATACTTCACAACATTTCTAGGATAAAAGCCCTTGATGAGAATAGTCAATATTGATCCAAATTGATCACTGGAGCACCTTATGCTCCCTCTGCCAAAAAACTTCAGCTTCATACACCTGAGAATGATACTAAAATTTTCAATTACTGCTGCACAAAATCAAAATAAAATTTCCAACATTTAGGCATGAAGATTAGAATCAAGCATAATTTAAATCTACTTGGGAATTCACAACTGATCAACCAGAATGTTGAACTACCAAAATACTTCTTAAATTCGTATATGGTTTCAGAATTGTGGAGCAGAAAGTAAACCAGAGCATAAAGTCAGGAAAACGATTAGTTTAAATTCTGAGAGTATGAATAACTCACAATATAACAGCACAAAGTTCAACTAAAACCCAAGTCAGAAAGGAAGTTATGTGGGATCAAACTTTAGAGCAGATCAGGTGAAACTGAGTTAAAGTACTTGGTTTGACATTGATAGCTCAGAAAAACTTCATTTTGTAGAATACAGATGCATCTCACTAGTTTAGAAATGTACACTAACCTCAGATACCATTATCACAAGCAAAGGGAAATAACCAATGAATCTCTTCAGATCAAATCTAGCCTATCAAAAAGGAAAAACGATGAAGACAAGTAAGTGCAAGGTAAGCAACAAATTTGAAAGAGAGAAAGCAGTAACAACAACAATAAAGGTAAGAGAACTTGCAACTAAAGAAAGTTAAAACACAAATGTGTTTAGAGCAAATGCGATTCAACAAACTAAGAGTAAAGCCTGTTCCGATTTAGGAACACTTTCACAGCTTCAATATTCAACTTTCAATTAGATCGAATTCTAATTAACTAGCGGAGAAGCATATTCATAAAAAATGAAGAAATTTAAGTCCTGGTCTATGTAAGTTTCCCTGCAGCATAATTACTTTAAGCTTGTACAGAACAAACTGATCTGAATATGGCAATAAGGGGCTATATTTAGAGTAAAGAAAGAACAGAGCAATAACAAATTCATATGAGAAGTAGATCTGAGATCAAAATTTCATACATCTCTATGAACTACACCATCCAAACTAAGGTTGAAAATTGTATATTAGTGAAAGCACTGAGATTTGACATTCACGAGGTATTTACAGCTACCAAAAGGACTTTATGGTAAGAAAAACTAAGAATTTCGGTTGGTCTTCAGATATGTTTCTTTTTTCTTATCAAATAAATCACCAAATATAAGTTAACACACAAAAGAACCACACACCTAGAAGAGAAAAGTTGGTAATATATCCAAGAACCAACTACGACCCAAAAGAAAGCTACAGAAAGCACCGAGCTTTAGGAATAAGGAATCGACAGGTAAAATCAACGGAAGTAATACAAACATGGGTTTTCACTTTTCAGAAACTTCTTACTCAAGATGAACCAAACCATACTAATACAACAGTCAACGAACAAATCACAGAAACCCAATCCCAAACGGAGCTTTCACGATTTAGAATCCAAAACCCACGTGGAGTTAGCCGAGAAGAAGATTGCAAAACACATGGGTTCATCAAAATTACGCCAATGAAAATCTACAAACTACATAAGAGGGAAAAAAGGGTTATGAAACAAAGAGTTACATGCTTTAATCAGAGGACAAGAGCCGAGCAGATATACCGTAAACAAGTAATTTAGTCACAGAAGATCCTGAAAGAGCATGCAGATCTGGGAAGTGGCCGTGTACATCTTTGAAAGGAAGTAGAGACAAAATGGTGAGGTAATAACAATGAAGGAAAAAGCAACAAGTGTGCTTAGGCGTCGTTATTTGCAACTCGAATAATAATAATTTATACGTGAAAGCATAAGGCTGTTTCTCTCTTTTTTCTACTGATCGTAGCCAATGGTATCGTTGCTTGTCTGCAACTTGTCAGTTGCCACTCATGATGCTGTCCTAACCACTAGTTTTGGTCTAATCTTTAGGCTTGGTCCGATTTGGTTCGACCGGTTCAATTATATTAACAGGTCATATATGTAAGTTGACCGAGCATTGAGTTAGAGTTAGACTTAAAAGTCCACTTCACGCTCAACCTGAAGAACTCAAACAACTTGATCATAGGGACGACAATAAGTCGTGTTGAAGTCAAGTTAGACTCTCCAGTTTGACCCAACAGCTTTTGTTGTGGCCCAAGCCTTAGGTAGTCGAGCTTGGCAGCCTTTGTTGGGGGCCCAAGAATGAAGAAGCCAATTTAGTTGAGCCTGAGACCTAACTTGATATTTTTTTTAATTAAAAATAAATAAAGAAACAAAATTATTTTACAAAATGACGCCGTTTATCAAAATAATATTATTCAAATGTATTCATAGGATATCTAAAATAATGTTATTTTAATTAAGTAGTTGAGTTTTTCGGGTCTCTTAAATTAAATTTTGAGTCATTTCATAAATAGAAATCGCATTTGATCGGGATCTAGCCCGAGATTAACGAGTCATGCATAAGTTGATTAGATCTTGGGCTTGCTTTTTTACAATTCAAGCCTTGGATTTACCTCTAATTGTCTAAGCATGATTTGATACGAAGCTTGATAAATAGAAAATGACATTATTTTTTATTTTTGTTTTTATTTTTTATTTAAAAAATAAAAAAAATTGGACTAAGCCAATCCGAGCTTTGGGTTGCTTTAGTCGGACTGAGCCGAGTCCGATTTCAGGCTACCTTGAGCCCTATGGAGCTTAGGCTCGAGTTCGGACAAAGCTATCCGGCGAGTCCATTCCAATTAGGTCCATTTTCATCCCTAATCAGACAAACCGTATTGCCATCCCTATTCAACGTGATGAATGGCATCTTACAAGAAACGGGACGGAACAAACAAGAAAGCTTGTCCATTGTAATTGAGCTCATGAGGGTCTAACAGTAGTAATTCCGCGAATTATGGTAGTCGCCATTCAAACAACAGTCCTTTTCTTCCCACCGAGTTGAGTGACTATTGGTGAATTTGGATTGGAGGCTCCGTCCCATTTTCTGACCAACCAACCTAACACATGGAGCTGTGTTTATCTCGTTATTGTCGCCCCCAACAGCACCTCATCGCAGCATCGTCAATATTAATACAATACCCACCACCACCACTACGGCCACCTTAGCTCTGAGTTGTAGCATAGACCTGGGCGTGTAAAGATCTCACCTTTAATGGCAAGCACAGCTTTGACTAATACTCTACTTTCTTCTTCTTCTTCTTATTCTTCTCTTAGCTCCCATTCAACTTCGCCCTCTCATGGTTTCTGCAACGATGCTTTCCTTCCATCTCGCATTTCACTTCCTAATCAGAGATCTCATTTCGCTTCTACCCTTTTGAAGAACAAGAAAATTTTCAACTTTTTCACTACCCATTGTTCTCTTGATGCTGCTTCTGCTAAAGACCCACATGAAGAGAAGACACCCATTGAGCTGAGTAAGCGATTTGAATGCCTATTTCTACCATTTTACATTCTATTATATCTTATTTTATTTGTGGGTTTTGCGGTTTTTAGGATATGCGGCTTATCCTACTGTGATGGATATCAACCAGATTCGTGAGATTTTGCCTCATAGGTGAGCGTCTTATAGCTTGAGTTAGTACTTAATCTCAGATTTTTGCTTCTTACTCCGAGTCAAAGTGTTTGAATCCTAAAACTGCTGATAACGTTCCTGTTGGGATTCCTTTTCTTGATACTTTGTTGTTTAGGTTTCCATTTCTCTTAGTAGACCGAGTGATTGAGCACACTCCCGGAGTTTCAGCTGTTGCCATTAAGAATGTGACTATAAATGACAATTTCTTTCCCGGTCATTTTCCTGAGAGGCCAATCATGCCTGGTGTTCTCATGGTTGAGGTAATTTCAAGTGCAGTTCTAGTTGGCCTTTTCCATTGCATCTATAGTTGATTTGCTATTAAAAGAGTATTGCTCTCGTGACTTGTATTATTTTGTTGAAATGAGACATTCTAGGCTTGTCACTAATTCTTTGACATGAGCTGATTATGGATTCATGCTGATGAGTGTTTCTGTCTGGGGATTCTTGTTTTCCTCAACCAATTAGAGCTAGTGATGTTTCTATTCTTCTCTTAGTAGCACTTATTGTGAAAGAGATACACGATGTTTATTGCAAAATCTGTTAGCAAAACTGAGAATTCAGCTCTTTCAAGTGCTGTAAATCTCCTTTTCATAGCTTATCGTGAGCAGAAACTGTCAAGACATTCTTTCGTGTAAACCCCTGCTCTTTACAGTCATGACTACAAAAAGCTTGGGATCGACCATGGTGCATTTCAGGAATATAGCAAAACTAGGATATACTTCCATAACAATACTTTTACTGTACAAGTACCATTGAAAACCCCATTTCAACTTGATTCTTGTGCATCAATAGGTGTATCAAAGTAAATGATACATAGGTTAAGTTATAGCTAACTGACCTTACCACCCATTGGAAGAAACATAAATGCATTTGAGTTTCCAATCTGATGTTGGATCAATATGGTCTTCGAGACTTGATAACTCCAAGGATGGATATAATGTTTGTTGAAAATTCACAAGGGCAGTAATCCCACGTTGAAAAGAAACATAAAGATGAATTGAGCTATATATAAAGATAGGACTCATAACTTATATGGTCTTTAAGGTTTTGGATTAAGATATGACGTCTTGATTAGATATGGGCTCACTTGGATCCAGTTTAATTTCTCCCCAGGTCCTCTCAAAACTCTTCATTGGTATCAGAGTTAGGTTGGTGAAGTTCAATGAATAGAGATTCGTTTTCTGATTGTATATGGACGTACCGGTCCAATTTTTTCTCGGGCCCTCTTAAAACCGTTCAATGTTGTGCAGATGCAAAATGAGTGATACTTTTTTTATGTAACTGCTAATGACTAGTCCTTATGAATTCCATTAACATATTCGATGCGAATGTGATGATTTTCCGTAGGTTTTATTTAGGGACTGATAGATAACTCTCTGTTTGGAGATTATGGTTGCAGTTTGTTGACAATTTACTCTGAAATCTCTCATATTCTTCATTGTTGTCATAAAATAAGTCAACCTCGCTCGTATAGATTCATACGTTAACGTCTTCTTGCATAAGTTAAATGCTTTCCATTTCAGTTGTTTAAGCACTTACTTGCTCTGGTTATGATTCAAAACAAGGCAATGGCACAAGTTGGTGGCTTAGTCATCTTGCAACCGGAAGTCGGAGGCTCTCGGGATAATTTCTTCTTTGCTGGGATTGACAAAGTCAGATTCAGGAAACCAGTGATTGCAGGAGACATCTTAGTTATGAGAATGACACTTATCAAGTTGCAGAAGCGTTTCGGAATTGCTAAGATGGAAGGGAAAGCTTATGTTGGAGGGGAAGTAGTTTGCGAAGGAGAGTTTATGATGGCTACTGGCAGTTAATAAGTTAGTAACTCTGTTTTTCCATTGTTCTTCCATCTCCATTGAAGCCTCTCTTTTTCATGTCACTGAACTCATTGTTCTGATTTAAAGATGTTGGCAAACTTTTTTTTTCAATAGCAAGATAATTACTTCTGATTGATCTATCATTACTCTTAATCCTTCAAGACAAAAACAAAACAAGTTATGTTGGATGGAAGTGATTAGCTCGATCATCTACATTTACAATCCAAGAGCAGCAAGAGGAGTTTTGCCTTGGCCAGCCTCAAAGTAAAAGATCAACATAGCGAGCATGGCAAGCCTAGCATGCTTAATCTCTGCAACTTTAAGTCTCTCAAGCTTCTCCACATCAGGAATGTACACACCATCCTTGAGAGTCCCTGCAAATCCTAAGGGGTCAAAGAACTTGCCACCGGGATAGCCCTGCTCGCCAGTGGCGTTTGCAAAGTTCTCCGCAGTTCGAGACCACGGCGTTGCCCACTCGACCGATTGCGAATCTGGGTTGAAGAAATCAACCCACCTCTTGCTCTCAACCCATCCCATGAGAATGAGTTGTGTGCCCAAGAGAGAGCCGAATGAGAATGGCGCAATGGCACCTGGTTCCGCACCAGCCTCGAACCATGGTATGCCACTCCATGCTTGTCCCACGAAGATACCAACCACCGCAGCCATTGCCCACCGACCATGTATGAGCTCCGCTTCCCTATACCATTTCAGGAATGCCGGGTCTTTCCCTAGGCCTAATGGGTCAAAACCATAGTCACCTGGAAGCCTATGTGTCCGACGAAATGTCTCTGTCAGATCAATAGTATAGTGAAAAAGTACTAGAGAAGGAGGAACTTAAAACTAACTAACTTACGAGCCATCGAGCCACTCAGGATCAAGAAAATTGCCACCGCCCTTAACGGCGGGAATCCAAGATTTTTTAGGCGTAGCAGCGGCAGCAACGACCACCATCTTCTTAGTACCGACGGTTACACTGTTTTCATCTCTATTTGCTCCAATACCCAGGAGCGATTTACTTTTATGTCCTCCACACAAGAAGGATGATCCCAATCCGTTTAACAAAGCACCAGATGTCACAGCCATGGCTAATGCTTAACAAGATCACAAAGATGGAGTGATGGTCTTTGCTCCAATTCAATTGGATGGTCTTAACGATCGTTACAAGAAGCCATGTTGGATAATGAAATCAAAAGACGAAATCTAAGTGACCAATGGGGATTTGGAGGGGTCCATCCACATCTCCACGCCGTAGTTGACCATGTAGCCTTCATATTCTCTAGCAAGATTGTGGTCATTATTCATTCTTTCTCCATTTTTAAGGATTCTAAATTATATTTTATAAAATAATATATATAATTTGTAACAATTTATGTTTTAAATATATTTTAAATTGAAAAAAAGTGATCAATTAAAAAATGTTTGTAAGGATAATAAATTCTTATATCAATTCTCTCATTTTAAAGAAATTTTCTAAATTACACGCCCAAATTAAATAATTTAAACAAGTTATTTCAATCATCCGACAATTTCTTTTATTTTACCCGGGAAGGTTCATCCATGGAGGATGTATCATGGCCTATAATAAGGTCGAAAAGGCATAGATAATCTTTTGTATTATTTTTTTATTATCACATTTGCATGTGGGTCTACTATTTACTATGTAAGAGTAAAGTTACATAATATCATACCTTCCCAACCTCTCTTTATTGCGAGACTTCGGACTAGGTATAATGACGATGATGACGACAAGATTATACCTATGAAAGTTTATACAAAATTATTCATAATACAATAAATTTAGACTAATGATTCATAAAATGTCACAACAATTCATATCTCTTATTTTAATAATTATATTATAAATTGTGTTTTAAAGGGAAAAAAAGCATAAGAGTCATGTTACATTAACGTTTTAAAATCCGAACCGAAAGTAAAATAGTAAGATAAGAAGTTTATGGTTTAAAAAAT
>JAOQMP010000209.1:1675359-1691349 GCA_027563575.1 Erythroxylum pedicellare | reverse complement strand
ATTATTAGAATTTAATTACATATATTTTCATTTTTATTTTAATTAATAATTATTTTTAATTTATTAAATATATAATCCTGAATTAAATTATTCATAATTTTTATAAAAAGTTAAATAATATATGTTTAAATGAGAGTAAATCAGATTATGAAAAAACAAAAACAAAAATAAAAATAGAAAATTAAAAATACACCCCCTTAATGTATAAAAGATACGACAAATATCGACTCATCTAAAAATTAAATTAAATTTAAAAATTTAAGTTTAAAAGAAAAAAGTTATTAAATAAAATTTAATTGATTTATTTTAGTTTATAAAAATATTAATTTATAAAAATTAATCGATTAATTAATAAATTAACAAAGTTTATTAAAATAAATGGAACTCAAAATTATACAATTCAAAATTTATATAATTGAGCTAACCCATCGATCAATTGAGATTTTTAATAATTTTAAAAATATTGTAATAAATAAAATTTATTAAAAAAATTGAATAAAAGTACTTTCGTATAGATATTTTTAAGTATTGTAAAGCTAAAATTTTAGAATAAATAGGAAGTTGTTATGTGTGAAGAGTTTGAATTCCACCCAAATCAAAATTGAAAAAGATTATATATATATATATATATATATATATATATATAAGCAATCTCTAAATTCTAAAAGCTCATTTTATACCCTAGGAAGGACGCGTGGTCTTCGCCCTCCATTTGATTAGATCTGACTTTGCTCTTCTCTGATCTCTTCGTAGTCTTCGCCCCGCAAGGTCAGTTCTCTCTCGATTTGTTATTTTGAATTGAAACTAGATTTGGCTTACGGTTAGTTTTGTCGATGAGATCTTTGTCTTGCCTGATCTAATATCTTTCCTTGGATCGGATACTTTGCAGGCTAAATTCAATTCAATATCTTAGATTGATGCATTCATGTCAGTTGTTTAGTTGTGTGTATGATGGATGGGTGTTCTGCTTGCAGGTTGAATTGGATTAGGTAAGGAGCGTGTAAGTACAATGGGAGGTGGGTTTAGGGTTCTTCATCTTGTTAGGCCTTTTCTGGCGTTTCTTCCAGAAGTTCAGAGTGCCGATAGGAAAGTTCCGTTTCGCGAGAAGGTCATATATACTGTGATATCTCTTTTCATCTTCTTGGTGTGCAGTCAACTGCCGCTGTATGGGATTCATTCGACGACCGGAGCAGATCCTTTTTATTGGATGCGAGTCATTCTTGCGTCCAATCGCGGTACTGTCATGGAGCTTGGTATCACACCTATTGTGACATCTGGCTTGGTCATGCAACTTCTTGCTGGGTCAAAGATCATTGAAGTGGACAATAACGTACGCGAAGACCGTGCTCTGTTGTAAGTAGACCCTATAGCTTTTGTAAAAGTTAAGACTAGTGGATGATGTAGATCCATCTAGCTGATGAATATTAGGTTGAGATGCGTTTATTGATTTTGGAAGCTATAATTGCCTGGAATTGGGATGCGTTTCTGCCTTCATGCAGTTTCCACTTCCTTTGGAATCTTTTGCCATTTATAAGCTGGTGATTATTCCCTTTTTATTTCAGAAATGGTGCTCAGAAGTTGTTAGGTATCCTGATCGCTGTTGGTGAAGCAGTTGCATATGTGCTCTCTGGCATGTATGGGAGTGTTAGCCAACTTGGAGTAGGCAATGCCATACTTATCATTGTGCAGCTTTTCTTTGCTGGGATCATCGTTATCTGTTTGGATGAGCTGCTTCAGAAAGGATATGGCTTGGGCTCTGGAATCTCCCTTTTCATAGCAACCAACATCTGGTGAGCTATTCTTCTGTCTTTGTCTAAAAGAAGATTTCTTTTAACTTGTTGAGTTCTACAAGTTTTTCTTTGCGTTAAATAATAGTAGGGAATGTCATATTTTGGGTTTATTGAACATTTTATGTTTGCTTTTCAGTGAAAACATTATTTGGAAGGCATTTAGTCCAACCACCATTAATAGCGGACGAGGTGCTGAATTTGAAGGTGCTGTTATCGCTTTGTTCCATTTGTTGATAACTCGAACAGACAAGGTCCGCGCTCTTCGGGAGGCATTTTATCGGCAAAATCTTCCGAATGTGACAAATCTGCTTGCTACAGTCTTGATCTTCCTCATTGTTATCTACTTCCAAGGATTCCGTGTTGTGTTGCCTGTGAGGTCAAAAAACGCTCGTGGACAGCAGGGTTCATATCCTATCAAGCTTTTCTACACTTCCAACATGCCCATTATTCTGCAATCAGCTCTTGTATCTAACCTCTACTTCATCTCCCAGGTACTGGGTTCATATTTGGAGGTTGAAGTTTGATTGATCTGCTAGTTTACTAACCCCTTTTTTTTCTCCAGTTATTGCACAGGAAATATAGTGGAAATTTCTTTGTGGATCTTTTGGGTAAATGGAAGGAATCAGAATATGGTGGTCAGTCAGCTCCTGTTGGTGGCCTTGCATATTATATTACTGCACCATCAAGGTGATTATGTTAATTTCATTTCTAAAACTGCCACCTCTGAATATCCCTCTCTTACATGCACTGAATTGTGCCGTTACGTCAACAAGCCAGTGCTTATATGTGTACTCAGATCCATTACTTTGGTCTATTTAACTGCATCTTTTAGTGATAATTTGCTGCTAACTTCAGATACATCTCTCTGTGGGAAGATTTTTTTAACATTTTACTTTGTTTCATTGCAGTTTGGCCGATATGGCTGCAAATCCATTCCATGCACTTTTCTATCTAGTATTTATGTTGTCAGCATGTGCTCTTTTCTCAAAAACTTGGATTGAAGTTTCTGGCTCCTCTGCCAAAGACGTGGCCAAGCAGCTCAAGGTAAACAACCTCATTATTCATTCATTTTCTGTTTTGTGTTTTGAAGAAATTTCAATGTTGTTGGTGGGAATTTTTTTTCATAACAGATCTAATAGCACATCTGCAGCTTGTTGTGAATATGCTTCTTTATGCTGTTGCTTTTGCTTAGGATTGACTTGTTTATTCTTCAACTAATTTTCGGTGTTTTTGCTGCTGCATTATTTGGGTTGTTGGCCTTAGACTGTCCATAATATCTTTTCATCTGAATATTGGGTTTTAAAACCATATAAAGTGCTGCTCTTCTGCTCTTCCTTTCTACCGGCACATTTCATAATAAAAAGGGAAGACTTTCAGCAGTCTATTGGGTATTGTTGTTTTGAGTTTTGTTTCATGGCTTCAAACTTGCCATCACTTTTCTTACATTTATATATTTGTGTCTCTTATTTGAAAAGTTTTTAATCTCTTGCGATCAGCATTAGTTTCTCATTACGGTATTAGTTTGTCTCTGTCCTATCATGCCTAAATTTGTCTACCCAAGTTTCACTTTACTTTGTAAAGTGAGCTATGATCGTACCATTTTATGGGCATACTTTTATTGTGCAGGAACAACAAATGGTTATGCCCGGGCATAGGGAATCCAACTTACAGAAAGAGTTGAATCGCTACATACCAACAGCTGCAGCTTTTGGAGGGATGTGCATTGGTGCACTGACAGTGTTGGCAGATTTCATGGGTGCAATTGGTTCAGGCACAGGAATCCTTCTTGCAGTCACAATTATATATCAGTATTTTGAGACATTTGAGAAGGAAAGAGCAAGTGAACTTGGCTTCTTTGGTTTCTAAGTGTCTTCCCAATGAAGGATGGTGGTGCTCAGGAGCTCCCCAACAAATTTGGTGAGCAGAGAGATGTATTGAGGCCATTTATAGACCAAAGTTTTGAGCTAAAGATTAAGGGTAGTTCCTTGGAGATAGTTCTAAAAATGCAGATATGCATCACCTTAATGTCTGTTTTTAATCTACTCTACTTTTATTCTAAACACTGTAGTACTGAGTTTCTCGTTTATTAAGACCACAAGTTGCTTCTTAAAATTTCCCGGATATGGCTAGGGCTTGAAATTTTTCTTTGGTGATAGAACTTCTGCTTCTGTTTATATCTGATGTGCATGACAGGAATTTCAGTGCCTCTGCTCGAAAAGCCTTACCTGCACTGCCACGGTAGAAATTTGCTCTCTATACTGTCATTGGTGTTAGATGAATAGTATTTGAGGGAGATGAAAGTTTTGATCTGCATTCATAATCCTAGGTTGAGAAATTGATGTTGTATGTGTTTGTGTTAAGGCTAATGCGTATGCGATCTGGGGGTGGTTAAAAGAGCAAGATTGATTGCATTTTCTAAGAACCTTTGGAGTTGCTGCTTCATCTTTTGCAGATGAAAATGGTCGGATTGAATCAGAATTTACAGGACATGAGCTCGCTATGGACCAGAGTCTAGTCCGAATCCCAAATGTGTATCGGCATCAAAGTTCCCTAATTCCCCAATACATCCGGTGAGAGGGTATATGCAAAGGTACCCTAATTGATCCCATTACATCCGAAAAGGGACAATAGCCAAATCAATACAACATTAAGTCAAAACAACCGAAGCATACGCAACCTAATTTACACCATTACATCCGAAAAGAAACAATTGACAAAACAATACAACATAATTCAAAAACCTGCAGCAATTGTACCCAATGCTCTAATACATCCAGCAGTACACCTTCAGTATTTTTTTGCTTGGGAGGGTCTCTCCCTTACTATTCTCTTTGATCCTGCTGTAGTACCCTTTTCCTGCCCATTGCTATTTGCTCCCACATTGGATGGCATTTTATATCCTTGAATCATTCCTCCGTTAGATGTCAACATAATCTTAATTGTGTTGCTGTTTTTCTGATGCCCTGCATTCCCACTGGCTGACCTTCTGGTCTGCATGGTTGTAGTTTCCCTCGTTTCATTTTCTGCCGCACTGGTCATAGGGAGTTCCTTTCTCCCTTCTGTCCGAATCGGTTGTCCACTAACCTGGTCTAATTGTGTTGCATTATTGGGTTCCAAATGGCCACTCTTTTGTGCTGGAATCGCCATTTCGATCCCCTGATTGGTCTGATTCGGATAGCCCCCATCCGAATAAGCTGCACCTTTGTCCGAAGAGTTACCTTCTTGTCTGTCTCTTTCCTTCGGCTGTATCTTATTGGTGCTTCTGTTAGCTTTACAATCAAAAGGGTTATCCCCGAATTGCTTGCAATGGCAGCAATAACTCAGGAAAGTCTCATATATCACCTTTTGATTGTAGCTTCCACCCGTCGGCATCTTAACTGCAAAACTAGTCACTGGCGGTTTGGATACATCCACTTCAACTAGAATTCTTGTATATCCAATTCTGGCTTTCTCACTAGTTATCTTGTCCATGCAAATCGGTTTCCCTACTCGGGATCCTAGCTTGGACAAGGCTTTTCCATTCCACAACTCCAACGGGACATTCAGAAATTTCATCCAAATTGGGACTTCCATAAAATCTTGATAGGTGAAAGCAAATCCGTGGGTGAGTTTTTTCAGCAACAAAGTTTTGCCTTGTAGGATGTATGGTCCCCCTGCCAACACCTTCAGCTGATCTTCTTCGGTATCAAATTGGAAGACTATCCAACCTTGATCATGCATCAATGTACGACAACGCATTCCCCATTTTACTATCAGCCCTTCCAATGCTGTCTTACCCGGGAACCTCCCCGTAAAGCATCCAATAAGGCAGAAACCCCATTCTTTTTCAATTGGAATGATATCCTCTTCCTCAATAATTACATCTTCCTCCACCTGTAGAAACTCCAGCTGTAGCTGTTGTGTCAACGCTCGGTTGTTTTTGAAGAGACTAGCATATGAAGCCTGGTTCTTCCCTTCGGCAGTGTCTGTACAGATTGGAGTTGGCATTTTATCAAACGCTGCAGACTCATCCTCTTCTGAATCAGCAGATTCTGTAGAGCCGTCACTCCCCTCATCACTCTCCTCACCAGCTGTGGATGCTTCCTCATCCCCCAGCATTTCACCACACAACACACCAGTACCCACAATTTTTTCAGAGTTCATTTTCTTACCGTCCCTTTTCTGGAAACCCGAAGGCTCTGGTTCTCGACCCCGACCTGGCTGTGATGTCTGTGCGTACCCAACTTTGGTTACTCCCGACACCACGTTCACTTCTCTTACCCCTACACTTCCCAGAGGCCTACCGTGCTGTGTTGCCCTTAGCGCGCTCTCCCTAGTGACTCCCAAGGTCGGGTGCAATTTGTTCCCGACGTTGCTCTTCGGCTTAGCTTGTGGCCTCGTATAGGGGGTCGACGCACGAACCTCTTGCACTCCCTCCTCGTCAACATTGTCAGATTGCCAATGAGGACTGACGGCTTGTAACCCCATTACGATTTCAGCTGTAATGTCTCTCACTTTGTTCTTTTTCTTTTTCTTACTCATCCTTCAGACTCGAAGCACCTTGTAAGGTTAAACCGTGAGCTAGATCTTGGACTTTCTGTTTCAAAACACCAAATCAACACCGATTCAAGCCAAGGAGAAGAGCTATGCATGCCAGAAGGTGTTCTGTGCCTTGGTGAAAAATCACCAAGGGTGAGAGCATCTCACGACCTTGATTAGAGTTCTTGATTTTACAGGGCATGAACCCACATACTATTTATAGCCCGGAGCGTCCGAATCTCAAATGGGCTTCAGGCAAGTGGGTGTCTGAGTCTGATTGGGTTCGTGTTGGCCTAAAAAGCTTAAGCCTAATTCTGTTGAAGAACAGAAGTAATAAAAACTTTGATTTGATTTCAGGTTAGATTGATATCCGGGTCAGGCGGCCTCAGGAGTTATTTTTCACCTGACCGAACTAGGGGCTTTGATCTTTTTGCCAACCCCAACTTTCCAAGCTTTCTTTGTGTTTTTTTATAGTCGTTAATAGCCTTAAACAACTAGAGATTTCCATTTCTTCAGTAGAGCAGAGCATTAACTAAGAAAGTGACGAAGTTATGTGACAAAACCACTTACAGCAAGGATTACTGCTTTTCTATGCAGCCAAAATAAAAGGTGAGGATCAACGAAAACCTGATACAAAGGGGTTTACCATCCGGGAACTAACGAGTTGATCGGTAACATCAGACCATGATAATCCAGGTACTTCGAGCTAGATTTAAACGATGAGATTGTTAGTTTCCTGTACAATTAGTTATCGGAATCTCATCGAATCACGTAGTAGCTCAACATATGTACGCGTTGTCTACTTACTCAGGTAGAATGCTTTATGAAAATAGCGGAGAGTTGATAGATAATAAAGCACAAGTGTCCTCATGAAAAAAGTTGCAATCCATGCAAAGTCATCCATGTTGCAGTAGCCAAAACATTGTTACATATGCTCAATAGCGATCATGATATTCAACCTAAAATCTGTTCAAGGGAAGAACTGTGAAAAGCAAACACTAAAAGATCACACTCCTTTTTGTATAACAGAACAACCACACAAAAAAGAAAACAGAAATTCTTGAAGCTGTCTGATGATGAGAACTTTTGACATACAGATCACATATTTGCATTGCAACCCTAAGATACAAATCATGAAATCATATCACATCATCAAAGTAATGACATAAAGATGAATGTGGAACGAAGTCAATCATTGATTATAATAAAATTAGATCTCAAGTGTCTGACAACTGACCAGTTCAGTTGATATAGTATGCTTAGTCGCAACAACAGTCCAGAAATGTTCGTGGAAGCGATTGCCTTCGTGGAAGCGATTGCCTGATGAAGAAGAAGAAGGAGATTCAATCTCAGCCTGCAGAACTTTGATCTTACGATTGTCATCTTTAGTGATTAAACAGAGCTTTCCGAGTATACCCGCAAGTAAATAGGAAGATTCTGAGTCAGCAAATTCATGAACAGGGGTGGATCCAACCACAACTTTCCAGGTATCCTCTTGACTGTCATATACCTTAATTCTATCAGTATCATTGGAACTAAATGCATCTAACACATACATCTCACCATTGACCAGGGCACTCAATTTCGTACCAGGTTTCTTTGAAGGCCAACCTTCACTAAAGCCAACCGGCATTTCAATCCATGAATTCAACTCCGGATCGTAAACCTCTCCTCCGATATCAATGCAAAAGGGCCAGCAATATAAACTCTGAGCCACAAATAACTTTCCTCTGTATGATGTTACTCCTGATGCAATAGGCTTGAATAGATCAGCAAGCGAGGCAGTCGGCAATAATTGAGCTTTCGAGCAAGGCATGCTTTTCATTTGAGACCATAAACCAGTATGAGGATCAAACACTTCAGCGCTTTGCAGTGTGGTTACTGCACCACGACCTCCGGTGATCCCTCCAACAACATAAAGCTTGTTGTTTAGGATGGCTATCTTAGAAAAGGCTCTTCTGGTGGACATCGGTGTGAGCTCAGTCCAAGAGTTCAGTATTGTATCATACTGCCACACCCGACTGATGGCCGAAGATTTAGAAAATCCTCCTAGCACATAGAGGCAACCATTAATAGCTCCAAGAGCACAACCAGAGAAGGGGATAGGATCAAAGGCATCCTTCCTTCCCAGCCATCCTCTCATTGCACACGAAATTCGGCTATTTGAACCCACCAAATTCCACATTCCAAGGCCACCAAAACCTTTCTGAGGTTCATCTTCAAAAGCTCCACCAGGCAATTTCGGTAACCTTTGCCATCTTCCAGACAAAGGGTCCAAAGCATACAAGAACAACTGATTATCTTGACCCTTTGTGAGTATGTATAACCATTCCTCTGTTGTTCTCAGCTCCTTTCTGACCTTGAAAAGTTGAGAGCTAACCAAAGCTTGCTTCCAGGATCTAGAGACCAACTTCAATTTCAAGTAACATATCCTAGGAACTCGTGCGAGGATTTGAAGTGATAATTCATCTGGAAGGCATGGAATCAACAGAGAGTTTCCCTCACAAGTAAGTAACGACTTATGCCTCTTGTAAGTTTGGCTTTGTGATGCATCAAAATCCTCTTTAGACACTGAAAAATTACTGCTAAACGTCGAACCCATTAATCACTCTCACACGTTCTCTACAAACCCAAGTTAAATGAACAGATTATCTCAAAGAGAATCACTAGAACAAGTCAATTCATGTACGACAGCCCCAAAAACGAAACAATTAGCAAACCCTATGGAGAAAATGGGAGGAAAACTCAAAACTTGAAAGAGCAACGGTTAATTTAAGAGAAAAATATAATTGAAAACAAGAACACTAATGGTCAGTCAACGGATGCTCCAAAGTTGCGAAATAAGAGAGGAGATACCTCAGAAGTCTGGTTGGTTGACGAGAAAGCTTACTATGCGAGCATCCCAATGATTGAGCAAATGAAGTCTTACATCAAATCTGTTATGTTACGTCTCGAGTCTCTCTCTATATTCATATATACACATATCTAAAACATATTATTTTTAGATAAAATAAAATACTCAAAAATACTTTAACACTTGAATTTTTTATTTTTTTATATATTTTATTAAAAATAAACACAACGTCATATATTTTATATGTGAACTAAATAAATATTCATTAATTTTAATTCAAATTAATTAAATTAAAGTAATATTAATATTAAAAACAAATTTAAGAGCTAAATTAGTTACTCTTATAAACAACATTGTTCATTCTTAGACCTTATAAAAAATAACAAAAATATCATATTTTGTTTCTTTTTATTTTTTATAAGAGCCCAAAAAAGGTAAAAATAGGGTCGTTTTTTATTTTACCCGAGGCCTATAAAGCACTAAACTTCTGTTTGGTTGGGTTTATACCAATAGAACTTTTATTAATATAATTTTTTTAAGAAGAATTTCTCTAAGAAGTCAATTTTATTTTTCTTAGAATCCCGGGCACCAACTCAGGGCCCACCCTCGTAACAAAGTAAAATAAGGTCTATTTTTACTTTTATAAAAAATAAAATAAAATAGGGTTTACTTGACCTTATACAGAATAACTAAAGCCCATAATTTGCTTTTTTTATTCTTTATAAGAACCTAAAAACAGGTAAAAACAGGGCCTCGTTTTTTTTACTTTATCCAGGACCTATAAAATGTTAAGAATGACCTGATGTATTTTACTGTTATTTTTAATAAAAATAAAAATATTAAAAAATCACATTTGTCTTACTCTCAATTTCTTCCTATTTTCTTTTTTATTTATATTATCATAACTTCTAGCTATTTTATTCTTATATTTTTAATTATATTATCATAATTTCTAGCTATTTTATCCTATAACTTTATGTTTATATCCAAATTCTTTTAATAAAACTTTATCTTTTTTTAAAAATCATTCCGATAATTTTTATTAAGAGAAAAACTTTGTTACAAAGAGTATTATGACCATTAATATCACATATGAAGAAAAAAAATATTCCTTGTTAAACAATAAGAATACCAAGTAATGGTCCTATAAAAATTCACTTTTGTTCTATTATTTAAATAAGTGTTTTTCCTTTTAAAATGGCAAAATAATAATTATAAAATCAGTTCAACCTCTCCTTCTTCTTGTACTTCTTGTATGGTAACCATTAACGAAGAAATAAAAAAAAAAGAATGAGAATAAAAAGTGGTAGTCAGAATATGAATAAAATTATTGATTATTTATATTTTATATACAAGCACCAAAAATGAAATTATAGAAATTATTATATATACCAACATTTGGTATTAAATATGAAGAATAGTAATGATAAATTTTTACTTATGTTTGATTATTGATTTTGTAAATAACTAATAAAATATATTATATATGATTAATTAATAAATTTTAGTAAATAAATAATTAAAATTATTTTAATAATTCAATAAATTATTAAATTTTAAATTATTGTGTATGATTTTTTATAAGAATAGAATTTAAAAAAATCATAATAAATGAATAGAGAGTTTTAGTAAAGATAAAATACAAAAATGGAGAAAAGAAAAAAATAATTTCAATTACACATGTTTCTTTATTATTCATGGTACCTTGGAAATAAATATTTAAGATTATTTAAAGTTTATTCTCCATATGTCAACACATCTTCATTCTTAAAACATACCCAAAAGGTTAAAAGGATAACCATCAGAGTGTCATCTTATCCTTCTAGAGAATATGTCAAAGATTTGTTTCCCTCGGTTCGGATTGTAATTTTGGCTTGTATTTCTATTTAATAAAAAAAAGGATAAAGTAGTGAAGAAGAACATGGGCTAAAATCAATAGAAAATATAAAACTACAATTTTGTAACAAATTAATTTCTAAAATAAATGAATGAATGTTGCCTCCATTTTCCAACATTATTGCCCTCTTCCTTCTCACCATTGTCAAATAAGCTTGTGGTTTTACATTTCCAGGAGTAACTCAACAGCCATTCTTGACAAACGAAATGAAACAAAGGTACAATGGGAATCACCAATGTTGGCCAATTCCTTCCAATTGAAAGGGAAGGGAAGATTATATACAGAGCAGTTGCTGAAAAGCTAGCTTCATTCTGAAGCCAAGAGGAAAGGTGAAAGACATATATCTCACCATCCCTTGTCTTGCAATATCCCCATGGTGAAGACGCTACGATATGAGTTTCCCAGCAAAATACAGATCAACACCGGCCAGTCCTTTAACCACGTAAGCATCAAATCTGATAACGTGCAAAAGAATATGTCAATCTTGAGGTCTCAGTGCCTCTTGTCGTCTTAAAGGGACGCCTTCTGAACCAAATCTGTCCTCTGAATGCTTAGGAAGTCTTACCGGCAAGGTCATTGAACCTAAAGTTGATCTCAAAATTCAGAATGCAAATAAATACCGATACTAAATATGTCACAACAAGAAAAGTTAAAGGGCATGCCTTCAGCCATATCCTTTGTCTTGTGAAGAAGAAAAGTTCCGGACAGTATAGTAACGAAGCCACACATTTCCGTGACAATTTGAGTTGGACTCTGTCGATCCCAATCCTGGTAAAAGAAATTCAAATGTCAACACTTACTACTCGATATGAATCGACAATGACAAATCAGTAGATTAAAACATTCATTTTCTTCTATTTTGTGCAACATTTTCAGTCAACATTCTGGGAACTGTCTTCTATTAATCACATTGATTCATTCCATCTATTACCAATACAAAAGAGAATCTATGAATAGAAAAGGAGAATTAAGCATTTAATTACCAATCAGCATAAACAAGATTCATGCCGGTAATAACTACAATTCCAAAGATCAACAATCTAGACTGATCCTTCCCCAAATGGACTCAATTCTCCTCAAAAGCTCTAATATGATTACCTACTTAAACAAAAACAAAGAAACAGAGATTGCAGATAAATATACCTTGAACATTATTATACTAGCCAAAATGGTCAGCGACGTAAACATCACATAGTATATGGGTGATACAACAGCCGTATTGAAAGTATCAAGTGCCTGCAGTGCAAAAACAAAAAAACAAAAAAATATTAAAGACTATAGCATCAAACAATAAAAAATGGAAAGCTTCACAACAGATTATTAAATCAAGTAATTGAGAACCTTGTAAAATACCAAGTTCTCAGTATCGAATCCTTGTAAATGTCAGACAATCAGGGGATAAATGGGAAAGAGGGTTACAAATTAACGAATGTCTAGAAGGTGGGGAGAAAAACACTGACACTTATAATCTTAGAGAAACTCAAAGAAGTTGAAGCTCCTAACAACTGCAAATGAGATCATGCCTTCATTTTTAAGTCATAAGAAGAAAGAAAGACCAATATAATGTGCACTGAAACCTAGGACATTAACATGCGAAAAGCAGCTTCACCTCCACAATCTCTATCTCTCAAGGTTACATAATGCAAAAATACCTGCAAATACCTCTTATTCCTAGCAGTAGTTAAAGAAGCAATGTTTCCCCAACTTTACTGGCTTTATACAACAATCAACTCAGTTTACTCATGTCATATTTTCATAATTGAAAAAGAGGCCAATTACTTTCACAGCAGATATGAAGTTACCCCCAAAAAAAAAAAAATTTAAGCTACCTCAAGAATTCACAAAGACAAAAACCATCCACTTGAAGAAGTACATCAATGCATCATATTAACATCACCAAAGAGAAGTTATAGAAAATCAAATTAAGGGAATTCATGGATGACAAACCAAAATAAAAAGACAAATTAAGAATTTATACAGCCACCAACTTGTCTCAAACATGATGCCAGGAAAAAAAAAAGTTATAAGCAACAGAACCTAATAAAAAAGTAAAACCAACAAAAAGAACACAAATTTGTTACCTTGTTCAAATAATTCATTTGAGTAAGCACACAAGTAATTACAACCAAAGTGAAGGCCCATGTTTGCGGATATATCAGCTGATTCATCCCTGACAGTGTTAATTTCAATGCAATCCCAAGTGCTTTAACACTCATTACCTGTCAAAGAACAAGTTAAAAACAAACTATCCACAAAAGAGGAAGAATTAACTAAGGGATAAAGAACTGAAGAAGTAATCATTTTTATATCATATACATACCGACAAAGACCCCACAAGAGAACAAACTCCAATGTAAACCATTATATGCGTCTGGCCGTAGTCAGGGATGAAGTGGAATATAAGAACAAATGCAGCTGTTATGACCAAAGCTGCATAAAACAGAAAAGCTGAAACAAAAGAAAAGATATAAAATAGGTCAGTCAGCTTCCTAATAATTTCCCTTTGCTTGGAAAAGTACAGAAGGGAAAATAATAAACATCATACAATACTTTCCAAAAAAATAAACATCATAGAAGAAAAAACCTAAGACCAAAATATCATACCAGGTTCTGTAGCAAGATCCCAAACTTCTCTCACAGATTCAATCTGACGCTCTTGAGGAGCATGCAAAACTATTGTTGTAGAACCCACAACACAAAGAACACAACCAAGAATGCCAAAAATATGTAGCTTCTCCCGCAAAATAATATGTGCAAGTACGGCACTGTATAAAGACAAGATGGTCAGAACTGGAGACAAGCACAGTAATCATAAAACAAGTCAGTAACCTATCATGCCTGATAATAATGCTGAGAGCACCAAGCGGAGTGACCAATATAGCTGGTGCAAATGCATAGGCTGCAAAATTAGCAACCTCGCCAACAATCACTGTTGCAATGACCGTGTGTATTAGAACACAATCAACCACATGATGCTGATTAGAATCATAATGGTAATTTGCTCAATATTAAGATCTGAATCAGTCATTTTATTAGATGACAAATAAATCAAATCTGATGACGAATTTCGGTACATAGAAGAATAGAAAGAAAAGCTAACTAACCATATGTCGTAGGATGGTAAAAATACTTACTTGTGATCATGCCCACCCACCAAAGTGGTTCATACAAGTAAGAGTATCCTCCACTTCCTGCAAATTGAAACCCACATCCAAATTTGAGCGAAGCGTCTTATTTCCCACATGAATTAATAAACCAACCAAACAAACGGTGAAGATCGAAGTCCCCCAAAACTTAGGAAATGTGAAGAAGAGTACCAGCTCTAATGCCGGAAGCACCAGCCTTTTTCAAGCCCTTTTTCTTGACAATGAAGCTGGCACCTATAAACACGCTTGAAGACAGAGCCAATACTAATCCCTTTATATTATCAGAAGACATGCCCTCCCTCCAGCTATGAGTCGCCATTTCCCCCAATCACCCAAAAAGATCCCTGATGTAATTCTTAATCACGCTAAACACAAAGCCATTAGTTCTCCACCACAAGCAAACTCTGTTTCCACACGATTCTTTCCTCCCAAACAACACACATTAACCAATTGAGCAATTTCCCATCAAACCCACTGATCTCTATCATATATCTCTTTATATCAATCTACTAAATGGACTGCATCTTGACTGAGTTTGAAATGGAAAGAGTGAGTAAAGAGAAATCAAAATCCGATCTACAATTATACATAAACACACGATAAAGATAAACAATTGAAGAAAGAAGAGGTGCGTAAGTTATTGCTTAGATCGATATGAGAGAGAGAGAGACAGAGACGGAAAGACTTGTTTTTTGGGTTTTCGGCAATATAAGACAGGACCAACTCTTGCTTCAGAAGACTCGTTCACTTGCACTCTTCTTTTCTTCTCCACTTGTTTATTTCGATGTTTCAAAGAGATGACAACTGGGCCGGCTCGGGCTGACTGCGCCTGAAGTCAACAGGTCATGATCGATCCTCGTACTGGACCTTGAGTCCCAGAGTCGGGCTTGAGCTTGGGCTTGGGCCCAACAAACTGACCCATTGTCATCCATATATTTTTGACTATGATAATAATAATTATTAAAGGTAATTTATTCAAAAGTTTTCAGTTTAAAGATTTTTTAATTTATTATTTAAATTTTAAACAAATTTAATTGAATAACCAATATTTGAAATTTTAATAGTCTAGTTTTAAATTGAAAGTGTTCATTTTTAAATATTTTCAATTTAGTATTGAAGTTTTTAAATATTGCAACTGAGTGATCAAACATTTAAAATTTTAACAATTTAGTTCAAAAAATTAGTTTTTACTTTTTGCCGATGTTTTATGTAAAGTTCTCAATAAAATTCTCATATAAGTCAATTAAGAGAACTTACTATCTAATAAGTGCTCACGTATTGTTTTGACATTTTTTTATTTTAATCTATGAGATTGAATATAAATGTAACATATTTTTTGTGTATTAATATTACTTATAATATATTTTTACCCAATGTGGATTAATTGATAATTATTAAATATAAAATAAATTATATAGAGGTGATTGAGTGATTAATATAATCTTTTTCTTTTACCATAAGTACTCAGAAATAATCTTCTGTTGTTCTTAATTAATATTAAACTTTGAAAATGCTCAAATATCATTAATATAATTAATTGGTAATAATGGATAGTTAATAATAGTGCTTTGAATTTCATTCTGTACTGATTCAAAATTAGTACGGAATTTTAAAATTTAGTATCGGTTTTAAATACTGGTCGGTAACGGCCGATTTTGATTATACCGGCTTTAAAAATTTAGGAACTTTTTTGTAAAATTTTCAAAATCTCCCTTCTTTTCTTCTACCTCTCCTTCCCCATTTTTTTCAAAGTTTTAAAAATAATAATAAATATTTTATTACTAA